>PVJL010006125.1:0-97062 GCA_004026885.1 Lyroderma lyra
TGCCATTTGCAACAAAATGGATGTTCCTTGAGATCATCATGCTAAGTGAAATAAGCCAGACAGATAAAGCAAGAACCATAAGACTTCACTCATATGTGGAATATAAAATTGAGAGCAAGAAAGAAACAAAAACTAATGGACACAGTCAATAGTTTAGTAGTTACCTGAGTAAGGGGGAGTCAAATAAGTGGTAATGGAAAAGAGAACTGACTCTGGGTGATAAACACATAACACAACACATAGATAATGTATTGTAAAATTGTTCACCTGGAACCCATGTAATTTTTGCCAACCAATGTCACCCCAATAAATTTAACAATAAAAAAAAAAAGAATAGAATTAACAAACAAACCTAACATAAAGAAAGCCTTTTAAAACTAATTGATAGCATATGGCATTATTGTCACCTCATCTAACAAGAGATGAAGCCAGGAACAACAATGACTAATATGCAAAAAATTAGAAATCTCAGAAGAATTAATCCTACCATATTTACAATAGAATAATCATTTTAATAGGTATAAAATAGCTAATAAATAGGAAATCTTTGTGGACATAGTATGCTGTATAAGGTGTAGAGATGGGCAGTTAGTGCTTTAGTGAACAGAGGTGAGACACGTGTTGGAGAAGGGAGAGAGTCATACCAAACATCGTAAAGAAAATCATTAGTTAAGCTGTCTTCTAGTATTTATTCTAGCCAAGGTGACGAGCATCTGGCAAACTCCAGTCTCCATTTTTTCATGCTTAAAATACATCCTGTAGCTTTTTAATGTGGTTTTGGGTGACTGAGGTAGCAGACATTTTATAATTTAGTTTTACTTGTGCCTATTAATTTATGTGACTATGGTTTACATTTAACAAGGTGACAGAGAGAGAGAGAGAGAGAGAGAGAGAGAGAGAGAAAATGAATAATTTAGATAGTTATCTGGGGTGGCCTATTCACAAGGTAGATTATAATACCAGAAATGATATATCATGAGAATAAAATTTCACTAGTCCTTTCTAGTATCTTCTACCTTCAAAGTATGGTGCAAGGACCATCACTTGCATCACCTGGGAATAGTCCCTTACTGTGCTGGTTTTAAATCATGTCCCCAAATTCTTTGACCCCTCTCCCTTCAAAAAGTTGAGCTTAATTCTCTTCTGTTAGAGTGCAGCTAGATTTAATAACTTGCTTCTAATAAATAGATATGGTGGGATCCACAATGTGTGACTTTTGAGACCAGGCCATAAAAGGCATTGCACTTTCTTCCTTGTTGTCTCTCATGGAGCTCTCATTTTGAGGAAAGCCAGTTGACAGGTAGTAAGGACACTCAAGCAGCCTATGGGCATGTCCACACAGTGAGATGTACTGAGGTCTCTTTTCAATAGCCATGTGAGTGAGCCATCTTGCAAAGAGACCCTCCAGCACTGGCGAGGGTCTCATGAGAGATCCTGGGTCAGAACCACCCAGCTGAACTGTTCCTGAATTGCTGACCCGGAAATGGGAAGATAACAGATGTTTGTTGCTTTCAGCCACTCAGTTTTGGAGTAATTTGTTATGTACCATACTACCTCAGTCCTGCTAAATCAGAATCTGCCTTTTAAACAAGCCTCTGAAGGGATTCAGGCATACATTAAAATATGAGAAGTATGGCTCTAGGAGGTCCATATTCCATTTGGTTTCTGCTTGTTGCCTTCCTCCTCATTACTTTTTCAGGAGAGTCACCTATACCTTCAGGGAGCAACAAAGTCTGAAGAAATGAGGACCCCAATTCCAAAGGACAATAAAGGAATGCCTCAGATAAGTAGAGAAGAGCAGAGAAACGAAATAATGGGAAATAGTGATATCCATATTTTATATCAAATGCTGAGCCTCATTAGCTGTGTCATCTAACACATTGCACATCTGAAGAAACCAAGCCAGTTTTGGTCATCTACTGAGTGTTTAAGACATGTAAAACATTTCTCTTTTTAAATTACAACTCCATCTGCATTTTGCTTAGTCTTACTGAAAAATAACCTAATTTTAATTTTAATTCCACATATGTAAATTGAGGCTTTGGCTTGGGTAAGTAAAAAAATCTTTACTTTCATCACTGGAAAAGATTTGTTCAAGTATTTAGGCAGATGTACATTTTAACAAGCAGTTTTTGATAAAAGAGTAAGAAATGCCTGTGGGATGTAAATTACATGACTAGCAGTCAGTTCCAGAAAATGGCTCAAGAGAAGTTGAGAAAAAGCTGGTTGTTCCTAAAGAGATCCTAAGGGAGCTTGTCCCAAAGGGCAGATAACCGCCATTGTAACCAGAGTTTAAGTATAGAGCAGAGCCTCATATCTATGAAAAGTGGATACTTTGGTTGGAGGTTTTGTTGGCTTGTTTGTAGTTCATATACAAATAGGGGATTGATTTGTAATTTTCAGAAGAGTCATGCACACAATTGCTACACTATCCCAACCACAAACTATTTTGACACAGTAATTTTATTACAAGGATTAAAGAAAACATTAAAATGTTCTACCTTTCCAATCAGAGAACAAAGTCCTGAGGACAGGACCGTATCTTCTTTTGCACTCCTCGAAGTTCCTATCTCTGCATGGCCCAGTATGTGCTTGAGAAATACTAACTTGTTTTGAACTTCATATTGTTTCTGTAGGATGATCTTATAAACACTTAAGTAAGATTATGTTGCTGCTTCGTCTAAATGCCATTAGTTGGTTAGCACATAGAGTCAGACCCCCATCTCCTTCCCATGGCCAGCAAGATCCCTCATGACCCAGCTCCTACCTGCCCCTTAATTTCACACAACTTCCCAACTTTTATAAGCCCCAAGTGACATTGGCCTTCTTTCTGTTCCTTCAGCACCACAATTCTTTTCCATCTCATGGCCTTCACCGTTTCGTTGGCATGGAAAACTTTCCCTGAGCTGTGCTGGCTCCTTCTCATCCTTTAGATTTCAATTTAAATGTCAGTTCCTCAGTGTGCTCCCTCCCAGACCATGCTAAATCGTCATCTCCCCCTGTGTAAGTTTGCTTTCCATCTCATCAGTTTACTTATTTCCCTCTAGCCCATCAATCTAATATCTTGCTTATTTTTTTCTTTATTGTTTATTTTCTGACTCCTCTCACTAGAATGAATGTGCCCTTAAGGGCAGGGGTTGATAGTGTCTTCTCCTCTGGCACATGGTACTTCGCACTTCTTGTGCCCTTTACCACTCTGTCTTTCTGTCTGCCACATGGCTGGCAACATCTAGAATTTACCCAGCAGCTGCTTCATTATCCTGGATGCTATAAGGAGGACCTCAAATTACCCATGATGAAAACATAACACAAAGGGGAAATCTTTTTTTTTTAAACCCACTGAGATTTAGAGGGATTTTTGTTATTGCAGCATAATCTAGTTCATCATGATGAATGCATCACTCCTTTGGTCATACTGTATCTGTTGCACACTAGAACAGTGTCTGACTTAGAGCAGATTATCTAATATTTCTTGATATTAGGGAACACAAAATGGTGTATAAACTCTCCTAGACTGCTGCTACAGACGACATGAATAATTACTAGACTAAAAGTACTGAGATACTCAGAAAAGACAATAAAAATTTTCAGTAAGTGCTGATATGGCTAAGGACATTTAGAATTGATGAAGAGAGTTAGTAGCTCTACTGACTTGAAAGGGTATTGTTTAAGCCAATATATTTTACACAGTCATGCCTGAGATAATAACAAACGTAGAAGCTGCAAAACTCTTCGCATGCCATTTATGAGGTCAAGGTTTGGAGGAGGACCCATCTGAGAAGTCCGTGGATTTTGCACTAGGAGCCAACTCAAGTTCAGGACCTCTTAAAAATCCCCGTCATATCTGTAGAGCTCATGAAGGCCACCATGTATGCTTTAAAGCTTTTGCATTTCTTTCTGAATTGAATCACTGAGGCATAAGATGGTATGGATGCTTAGAGAGTGTAGAGCTCTGGCCGAGGAGAGAGGCAGTATAGAATAGTGGTTAAGCCTCAGGCCCTGGAGCCAGTGTGAGTAGTTTGAATCCCTGATCATGCACTTGCTAACTGTATGATCTTGGGTAAGTTACTTGACCTCCTTGTGCCTCAGCTTCTACGTCTGTAAAATATGACTAATAAAAATACCTATGGCAAAGGGGTAGGATAGACATTAAATGAATTAACAGAGATAAAACACTTGGAACAGTGCCTTGTATATAATAGGTGCTCAATAAAAGTTAATGTTTATTATTACCAAGAACTCCTCCTGCAACCCAAGGATTCTAGAACCCCCACAATACTTATGGGCAGGAGGCAGAATTTGATTTGCATTCAGCAATGCCCTATGCAAAAAGATTTCTAGCCCCGGCACTGAATGTAAATTTCTCTGCTATTTTCTTTTCTTCCCTGTAAAAAGTTATAAAGGAACAAGTTTCCCTAAAAAAAATATAGTTTGACCCAGAGCAGACATGATATTTCTCAGGTTTAAGGATCTGAATGAGAAATCTTAGATATTATGACTTCACGCGACTACCCATTCGATGATGGAGAAGAGAAGAGAAGGAATGAATTAGGGTAGGGGATCATTTGCAAAATCCTGGGCCAACTTCGGAAGGAAAAGGACTAATTTGCCAATAGTTACTGCAATTTCTATGGAAATATAGCAGCTTACCTTCATTTCTAGCTCTTGGTTTAATGCAGTTGATCCCTGAAGTTTTGCTTCCAATTTGTATATAAAACTGAACAAGTCTGGGAAAAAACAAACACTTCAGTTTACTTACAAACAGGTGAATTCAGAAAAGATGCATACTTTTCTATTTTGACACATTTAAAAAATTCTATAATTCTAAAGTATTACTTTTAAACAGGGCATATGACCAGCAGATTATAGATTATAGTAAGTTAATTCTGCAATCATTTTTAAAGAGTTAGTTAATGTGACATTAATTTTTATTCTGTAATAATGATCTAAACAGAGAGAAAAAGTTTAGCCCTACTTCATTATGACAGTGTGATGTAATTCAATGAAATCACTGAAATGTGAATTTCTTAAATTGAGGTAATACTAATTCAAGATGAAAGAAGGAAAATATCTAATGTTAAGAAGTTGAATTCTATATTTGTTTAGGGCTAGATAATTATTTATATTACTAATCTGTACTAAGATGGTTTAATTTTTCATAACCGACACTCACTCAGTGTGATGTAAATTATGCCTCAGTCCGGGGAAAACCAACAGAGAGTGCTTATATGAGAGGCATGCTTCTATGAGAAGAACTCAGAAGGAAGGGGAAGGAGATTGAAAACAGAAAATATGACATGGAACCCCAGATTTTAGTGAGGATAAGATCTAAAAGTTTCAAATATTTCTTCAGTTTCCTTTCTTTCAAATTCTCATATAACTTAATTAATAAATCACAGTATTATTTTAGGTGTGCTACTATTTCATTTGACCTTTAAACCAAGCAGTTATTTATTTTACCAGTAGGTGTCAGTGTAAGTATTTTAAATTTCTGAAGCGGTTTTCAGTAAGTGAATACAAATACAAAGCCTGTCTGGAAAGAATTCAGCCATAAATGCTTCTAGTTTTTATATTACATGGCTGGATAATTTCTGGACAGCCCTTGTAAACTTAGATAAATCGGGATGCGTCATTTTCAAACACAGAATTTACAGTTGAAAAAAATCTTTCTTCTACTTGGCATATATTAAAAATAATACCAAATAGTCTTCATAATAATGCAGAACTATAGCCAAGCTAACATACATTAGACTTAGAACCTAGGTGATGATTGTATGCTTATTAATGAGTTGTGGTATACATTTTGTAGAAATCATCATTTTCCTACAGAGTTAAAGTTAGACTTCATTTTTACATATCAGAATTACATAAAAAAAACATTATTACATAACCCCCCAATAACAAAACAGAATATTTTAGGTTAAAACCACATAGTATTGTAAATACAATGTTCATGGAGAAGTGCACCGATTAACTACTTACCTGATATTTCTGGTGTCCAGAGGGACAGTCCTCGCTTCCCTTTTCCCAGGGCCATTGAAGTAGAGAGATTTGCCATCATTAAGTGTTCCACAGCCGGTTCCAACCTGGCCTCCAGTTATCTTGTACCACAGGGGACTGAGCTTCCCCTCAAACCTGTCGAACATCTCACTGGGATTAGGCACGTTGGACACACAGGTTCCTTGTGCAGCTTCCGAGAAAAGAAATACATTGGAGAGAGGCTTTGCTGAAACTATTACACATTAGAAGGTACATCAGCATGAAGAAGGAGGCATTTCTCCTAACAGGTGTTAGGAGAAAGACACCACATGAAAGTTTGTATCTCACAATTGTCCTAATCCAAAAGACTATTCTGCTTCTACAATTTTTTATTTTTTTAATAGGGAGACATTGGAAACCACACATTTCCCTGGCTCTTGCTACTCAGAGGATTTATACAAACTGAAAAACAGATTTTGTCCAAACTGAAAAATAGATTTTGTCCACAGCAATGAAATAGATTTTGTCCACAATCAAGTTTGCTTGCTGTCTTTTTGTTAGAGGATCATTAGGGGAGTTAATCCCAGATTTTAAAAACACCACCCTGAAACGACAAGTGACAGCACTCTACACAGAAGATCTGTGACAACGTATGTTTGGTTTTGGTCCTGCTTAAGAAGGAGGGTAGAGTCCTGAAAAGCTGGGAGGGATCTTTTTGAAGTTGCCTGCAGGAAAAATTCTAAAGAATATTTTAAAGCTTAAATATTTTCTCTTTAATTTTACTCTTTAATCTCAGCTCCTTTTTATTTCTGCTATATATAGCAACATTCAAGGGTGACTGTGATCAGAAAATAACTTGTAAAGTTCTCTGTGGCAGTCTTGAATTTATCATTTCATAACGTGATATTTACTTTAAGTGTGAAACATTACATTTCTTCTAAAAAGCAATGTAAAAAGCACAGGGAGCTCCTGTAGCCAAGTTGTTAAGAGCTTGGGCTTGGGTTTTAAAGTGTGACTGCAAGGGTTTGAAGACTAGCTCCAGCAAATCCCAGCTGTGTGACCTTGGCAGATTTACTAAACCTCTCCGTGTCTCAGTTTTTTCAAATGTGAACAGGGACAATAACAATACTATGGCACCAGGTTATTGTTAGAATTAAATAAGATGAAATAAAACGCACTTAACTATAGTGCCTAGCATGAAGTAGGCACTCAAGTAATATTAATTATTATCATTATTAATAAAAATGTGTGTTATCATGTTTTTCTTCCTTAGGAAGCTCAAAACTACTAAGTATTTTAGCTCCTCATGTGCCTGGGTTGCAAATTCCTACAATTAGGGATTGCAGAAGAATGAACTCAGAATCTATCAGAATCTATTTCCTTGAAAGAAGTAACATGAATATATTACATGAATATATAGTAACTAGGTACACATTTTACAAACAAACCATCAGACACATGTTTGAGGCCTTACCATTGTACCCCAGGTCACAGAAACACACCCCCGAAACACAATCCCCATGGCCACTGCAGTAACTGGGACAAGGCTCAGATATGTACACTCCATCCAAACCAAAGGGAGGCACGTTTTTCTGTGAGCTGCTCTCCTGGATCCATCGGAATCTGGTCTTACTGTTGGAGAAAACAACACGTGTTTTTTGTACGAACATCTCACAGCAAAGTACTGAAATGCAAAGCAGTTCAGAAAATTCAAGAGATTTAATATTTATTTGAATGACATTTCCCTTGGTTGGACACTTATCCTTCAGAAAGCGTCTCTCTCAGATCTTTCTCAAAACTTCTCACTTTGTTCTTTAGCATAAATATTGCAATGAGGTACAGAAGACTTTGGAGGAGCACAAACATTTTATAGGGTTTTACTTGCGTATTTTAAAAGGTGATTTGAGAATTTTCGAAACCATCAAATAGAATGTTCTTTGCTAGGACACATGAGGACTATCCAGAAAGAATCCAGCCATAAATGCCTCTACTTCTCACATTTCATGGCTGGATACTTTCTGGACAGCCCTCACGTAAGGGAACTCTGGCCATTTGCCACCGGCATGAATCTGGCAGGGAAGAGTTAAATTTGTACCATTAGCCCTGTTCCCACCTGTTGCCTTCCCCTTCACTTTTCATCTTAAAAATCTCCATGACTGCATTCTAGCAACTTCAACTCTTAGCAACCAGCTAGGCCGCCAATGAACACTGGGAACTGCCAGTGAACAAAAGAGGGACCTGGTGCCAGTGCTTCAAAACCCTGGAACACCAGTGGGCTGGGCTGCTGCCCAGTCTTTCTCCTCCCACAACAACAGCTTTGAGGCCGCCAAACTAAAGCTTGTCTCAGTTGCTTCCAAGCTTTTCGGTCTTTTTAATACATCTCTTTTCTTTTTAAATATATAGAAACCCATGCACATCTATAATTTTATACCGGGAAATTACTTTCCTTCCTCAATTCTACTGACATCAAACAGGGGAGATGGATTAAGCTATCTAGATTTCAATTAATTTTGTTGCCAATATTTATAGACTTTGGAGTGAATCCAGTTTCTTAGTAAACAAGGGCAAAGAATCTTAAAGATTAATGAAGATTGTCAAAGATAACTGTAGACCAAGATGGTTTCTTCTCCCCTCTATTATTGTAAAAATAATATGGCCATATCAGAACTCACTTTTTTCTGGCTCTTCAAATAGCTTTGGTAATTTGGCAACACTGAATTAAAACTTGTTTCTTTCTTTATTATTTTAAGTTACCTACTTTTGGCAAATTTGCAAAATGTAACCAACAGTGTTGTTTATTAGGAGTAAAAGTGTCCGGAGATTAATCACCTATTAAAGCAAGTCTTAATACACACATTCTTAGTGTGTTAAGAGAAAGGTGAACACATTTTTTCTTTTGGAGTTCATTCAAAATATATTGGTCTTAAAGGAACAGAATCGAAAACCTAGAAATAAACCCACAAATATATGGACAGATAATTTTTGACAAAGGAGCGAAAAACATACAATGTGGAAAAGAAAGCTTCTTCAGTAAATGGTGCTGGGAAATTTGGAAAACCACATGCAAAAGAATGAATCTGAACTGCGAACGATTACCATATACCAAAATTAACTTAGAATGGATTAAACACCTCCATATAAGACCTGAAACAATAAACTGTATACAAGGAAACATTGGTACTAAACTTTTAGACCTTAGCTTCAGAGAAGACTTTATAAACCTGACCTCAAATGCAAGGGAAGTAAAAGCAAAGATAAATGTATGGAACTATATCAGGCTAAAAACCTTCTGCACAGCAAAAGAAACCATCAACAAAGCAAAGAGACAGCCAACCAAATAGGAGAAAATATTTGCAAGCAATGCCTCTGATAAGGGGCTAATATCTAAAATATATAAAGAACTATTATGACTCAACAACCCAAAAAAAAAACCCCAATCCAATTAAAAAGTGGGCGGAGGACCTGAACAGACATTCACCCAGGAAAAACATACAAATGGCCAACAGATACATGAAAAAATGCTCAACTTAACTAGTTATTAGGGAAACGCAAATCAAAACCACAATGAGATACCACCTCACACAAGTGCTGGAGAGGCTGTGGAGAAAACGGATCCCTCATACACTGCTGGTGGAAATGCAAACTGGTACAACCACTATGGAGGACAGTATGGAGGTGCCTCACAAAACTAAGAATAGAATTACCATCTGACCCAGCAATTCCATTTCTGGGTATCTACCCCCAAATTTGAAAACCTTAGTCTGTGAAGACATATGTACTCTGAAGTTCATCACAGCACAGTTCATGGTGGCCAAGTCATGGAGACAGCCAAAGTATCCTCTGATAGATAACTGGCTAAAGAAGCTATGGTACATTTACACAATGGAATATTACTTAGTCATAAGAAAAGATGAAATAGGGCCATTTATGACAACATGGATGAACCTTGAGATCATCATGCTAAGCAAAATAAGCCAGACAGAAAAATCAAGAACCATATGATTTCACTCATGTATGGAACACAAAGCTGAAAGCAACAAAGAAACAAAAACTCATGGACACAGTCCCTAGTTCAGTGGTTAGTGGTTATCTAAGGGTATGGAGGGAGAGGTGGAGGAGAAGGGACACATTCTCAAATATATGGTGATGGACAGAGAATTGACTCTGGGTGATGAACACATAACACAACACACAGATGATATATTGTAGAATTGTACACCTAGAACCCATGTATTGGGTCACCCCAATAAATTTAAGAATAAAAAGTATGTATCGGTCTTACTTTTTAAGGCAAAAGACAATTGAATTAAATATTAGAAAAACAATGCAAAAGCAAAAACAAAAAAAGAGAAAATAGAGTTATTGAGTCATGGACCTTGGGAAAATTTCTCCCATTGGCATTGTGACGTTATTTAGCTTGTGAAGATATTTTTCTTCTCATAGGAAGGTAGTGGAATTGATGAAAAGTAACTTTTGACAATTGGTCTCATGTAAAATGGTAAAACCTCTATGTCCCTTCCAAATTGTAGGCTGCATATGTATAATAAAAAAGGGAAACATGCTAATTCCTTGATGTAAGTCCTATTTGATTAGAAAACACACTTACTTTTTCTTCTTATGTTTCTATAAGATAACCACGGATTACATTATATAATCTACAATCATGGATCCACAACTTCTGCTCCTTGGAAAGTAGAAAAAAATATAGAGGTAAGAACAACTTCTTTTCTCCACCCAAGCTCTCCCACCTGGGCAAGATGACTGCCCAACTTCATGGAAGGAGCAGGTTCAGATGGAGGTTGAAAAATTCAGAAGGTTGAAGAATCCTTCCTTTAGATAGAACGCTAGAAGCTTTGGTAATTTGATAGTGGATGGAGGGCAAGTGAAGCCTTTTGATCCAGCTCTGATTCTTGGAGTCCTATGATTTTCATTATAATAATAAAAGAATCAAGGTCTGGTATTGCTAGAGAGAAGAGGCATCCTTGTTCGTAGATCTTAAGGCTGCTATAGACCCAAGAAGCAGAGTTTGCTGTTAGATATTCAAGGAGTTAAAACACTTCAAGAGCTCAATATTAAGGAACCCATATTAAAATAACAAAAAAGGCTAAATAAAACAAAATGACTAATCATTTGGTCAATAGGGTGAGTCCAGGACATGGTAAGTCATAGCTGAGAGTACTAGCTGGGAACCCATATGTCGAAAGGGCAAGAGATGGTATCTCTTTTCTTACTTTTAATATTTGCTAGATGGGTTTTAGTTGGAAGGTACAAACAACTGAGGTTTCACTGATCACAACATAAAAAAGCTTTACTTCATTTTCATTTCTCCAAGTTGTACATAGTTCCTGATGCTTACTGTTACCTTGTTCTCCTCTCTGTTAGCACAATCTTGGAATTGAGCACAAGTAATTTAGCAACCTCTGGGTTGCTGGAATAAGAGAAAGAATTTCTAAGAATTTATTAAAAGAAAAAAATTATAGAGAATTAATCAGGAGAAGGGAGGAAATAAGTCAGTCAAAGTTAACCTAGTAAGAATGTCTAGATTCCAAATAGTTTGTCTTTTTTAAAATAGAGGAGATATAGCTTTGAAATTATTAAAATTATTAATATATGTGTGCACATGGGTACATGTGTAATTTGTGTCTTTTCAGGGAGACATGGGGGACTGCAAAACAATGATTCCTTGCTGAACAGCACTGCATTTATTTTGGAAAACATACTTTAAAAAGATAGGTGTCTTCAATGTAGCTAATCACCTATTGCTGGTCCTTATTCCTCATTCAACATTTCTTCATTCAACCAGCATTTATCAAGTGCTTACAACAAATAAGGCAGTGCCAGAGCTAGGCATACAATGGGGAGCAGAAATCCAACACAGTCCCTGACTTCATGTAGCTCACAGTTAAGTAAGGGGACACATTTAATCAAACCCCTGCACAAAAAAATGTAAATGTGCAAGTGGTCGTAACTATCACCGTTAAGCAGGACATAGAGCTACGAGAATATGCAGTAGAGGTGTTTGGCTGATAGTCAGGAAGTGATGACTGAAGAAAAATTTTTATGTAGTTTTACTAGAAACAAACCATACTGTTTTTTGATTATTCAAATCGTTGAACTAAACTTTCCCTTTGTTCTGTATGTCTCAGATAAGGAAGAATAAAAGATGAGACTACCTCTGTCCCCTTCTCCAATTACCTTTGTTGGGAGGATGCCTGAGTGATCACAACTATTGCTTCCCACACCAACGCCTTCTACCACTACACTTCAGAGTGGTGTTACATTTGTCTCTCAAACCAGAAAGGTTCCTGCACATCTGTTTGTCCTGTGCAGAAGTACATAGATGATGGGTAGTAGTGGAGGGAACATTCTGCAGATTACTAAGCAACTGTATTTCTAGCCCCTTCCAGAGGTATCAACTTTTTGCATTCTACATAGGGAACCTATAACAGACTGTGTGGCACACTCTATGGTTGGGGGTACTGCTGAGAGTCAGGAGGGATGCACCAGCATGTATTTAATAATATCACTGTCTACTCCCTGTAGGCAAGAACCAAGGGAATCAATATGAGCACAAAATGCTCCTTTGAGAAAACCAGCTTAGAATTATTTGTGAAAGAGCAATGTTCTAGTAACTACTATAAACATGTTGCCTTGTGGCAAAATAGCTCCAAATTTTGACAATTTTTACACTTAGAATTCTCAGCTTTCCAACATTGTATTTGGAGAGATCTGAGTTGAACATATTGCAGAAGGAACAACAACAGCTCACTTACTTGGGTTAAAATAGAAACATATTTACTATTTTTCAGTAGGGAACTCTGCGTCACAAATGCCATCAACCAACAAGCTGGAAGGTATTCAAATTAACCAGGAAGCTGATGCTAATAGAGAACACTTCTTCCAAAAGCTGAGGTCCAAGAAAATATTAATACAATGGGAACCTGAAAATACTGGCTCTTAGTGATATGAAAAACAACCTTCTCTTATTTCTCAAATGTGGCTTTACCAGTTGGGTTATTCTACCCAACACCAAACAAACTGCAGTTTCAGATTCCACTCTATATTTTCTGGCTTGGGGGACTCAAACCAGATTTCTGTTCTCTGGCTCTTGATTCTGCGGACTACTTTCACAGTAATGTCTTCCAGTACCCTGAGATTCTAGTCGTTGCAGAAAAGATGCACTACTTAATGCTCCCCAACTTTACGGTGTGTTGTGCCCATACATTTGGAAGAGCTGTGGTTGGGCCACACTTTCAGAAAAGCATGGAGAGAGAAGGCAGTGGTGGAGGTGAGGAGGACAAGGGTACACTGTGACATGCCCAGCCCCAGGTGGGCAGAAAGCAGGATGAGATGGCTATTTAGCTACAAAAAAAGACATGTTCTCATGGAAAAGAAAAGAAGTCTTAGAGGGTGAAGCCTAGAGACTAGAACTAAGAGCTGGGAAGAACAATAGATTGGGGAACAGAACTGTCTTAATCAAGGAAAGTGTGTTGTCTCGGACATCATCTGTGGAAGAGGGAGCCCCTAGTAACAAGTATCTCCAACAGGTGCTATGTGCTTCACATTCTTTACATAAAAATATTTTTTAGTGGGAGTGTCTACTGTGGTTATCCTGTAATTATCTTTCCATTATATGTTGAATATGGATGAGGTAGAATCTTACCTTTTTAGTTTATAGGTCTATGGATCAAGGGAAGCCATATCCAAGGAGGCACACCCACACCCTGCCATGATGTATTGTACACCCTGAGATCAGCAGCTTAGTGCCTGATGGCCAGCTTGTCTACCAAAAGTCTGTGGTGCAATTTTTTGAGGGACGCACATTTAAGTAATGAGGAAGGCATAGAACACAACCAGATTACCTAGCTATTATAGATGATGCACAGCAAATTTGATGACGAATTAGGTGAAAGATTTATAAACGCAATAGTCTCTAAGAACTTTATGAATAAGTCATTGCCATAGATTGCTAAAGTTTTACCATGATATCAGTCAGGATGAGATAAATTATGTTGTGGTGACAACACTCCCCACCTCCACCTAATCTCAGTGGTTTAACCCAACAAAAGCTGATTTCTTACTTAAGCTAAATGTCCAATATAGGCTGATAAGGAAGTCTGATTCTTGTAGTCACTCAGAAACCCAGACTAATATAAGTTTAATTTTAATACACACTCTCATAAAGCAGAAAACATGGCAAAATGCACATGGGCTCTTAACATCACATGTGTCATTTCCATTCACATTTTATTAGGCCATGTCAAACTTTAAAGGGTATGGGAAAGCATGTCCTACAATATTCTTGGAAGTAAACAAGCTGGAAATATTGCTGAATGGCACCGATGAATATCCCAACCATACATTACGTTATATCCCCAAAAGCAGTACAAATACACTTAATTGTATCATCTCAGCTCCATGCCTCGACTAAGTCACAATTTAATATTATGTTCTAGGATTCAATTAAAACATGTCTACTTGAAGAATCTTTATTTATCTTTCATAAAATGATTAAATATACTGATGTCTGTGTTATCTATTCTACCTGGCATAAGAATACATATACAAGCTATACATTTATTATAGAACACTGAACATGGAAAAAAAGTATATCTTTAAAAAAATCAGAAAGTATATGTTTCCTTTCTTTTTACCCAACAATGAGAACTAAATGATCCTATATTTTCCCCTTTATCCTAACTGCCAGGAAACTAAGAGTTGAATTTAATGGCCTATTGATGAAACTAATTTACTTTAAGTTCTTGATGCATTTACCTCATTCCTTTGTCAATTGACTTTTAATCTTTCTACTGTTTTAATATTTATTTTAATAGCCACATAAAGGGATCTTTTATATTTCAAGGTATCTCAAATTGACTCTACAGGTAGGCATTAATTTAGAAAATATCTATATCAAGTGAAAGTCTGATATAGTATCGCCTTTTAACTCCTTTAGCCTTTAACATCTTTTGTTCACTGCTATACACCCAGTGTCTAGGACAGTGCTCAGAAATACTTGTTGAATGAATGAATGAGTAAGGGAGTGAATTTGTTTTCCAACCATGCATGTGTGCACACATACATACAAACATACATACACAACGAAGCATATGCCTACTTTGGGAATTTTGTTCCAGAGATTTTCTTCCTTAAGAGTAATTACTTGAACAGATAAAGCTAGACTACATGAGAACTTATTTAGATTATTGAGTTATATGAAATAAAAGATACTGAGATAAATACGTGCTTCCAAGAAGCAGCAGCTATGACATATAATAAGAATGGTCACCTTACCTAGATGCAAGAGACCTTGGAATAACAATGGTGATTCTTGTCCATTCTTCAAAGTCCCCAGTGTGATACATGGTGGGCTCACTCAGTTCTCGGGAGTTTCCTTCACACCCTTTGCCTGCAGAAGCTGGGTAACAGCCTTCTTTCACCAGAAACCAGGACATACCGGCATCATGAGAATACTGAAGAAGAACCGGGGCAGTACTGCTGAACTGATTGGCACACCCTATGTTTAGCTATAAAAGGAAAGGTAGAATTACACAAGGTTTTAATCCAAGTCATCATTTAACAAAGGAGTTGCTACAACAGCCGGGGCCCTTTCTAGTGAGTCTGCATTAAATTGAGGATGTTAAGGCCTGCAGCTCTATTCCAACAAAGACCCTTTCCTAGTTTCTGGAAATCTTTGTTTAGGCAAGCAATAGGTGCTTTTAAAATAAAAACTGGGACCAATTGTCCGTTTTGTGGATTTCTTGGGATTATAGGAAGGAAGCACGGTGTCTGTGATTTTGGAACCTTGGGCAAAAGCCAAGAAGCCAAGAAACTGTTTTCTTCTCCTGTCCCAGGTGGATAAACAGAGGGAAGCAAAAGATGAGCTGTCCTCTTCATAACAAAAGGCTTACTGGGAGAGAGGCTGTCCTCTCTGATTTCATGGAACCAACATCTTTATTCTATAATTATTTTCTTGCTCAGTAAGAAATCATTTTCGATTTAGATGAAAGACCTTAGTTTTTGTCACAGCATCAAATAAGCAAAATAAACCAGAAATGAAACTATTGCTCTGTGCATTCAAGTAGAGAAATGTCATTATAGGATTAACAGCATTAAAATTTTTTAATTGCTATGTTGTTTTTATTGTGTCTTTATATAAAACCAATCTCAAAATTAATAATAATTGGCTGCTGTAGTAGTTATTTAAGGAGTTACCTTTTAGGCAAAGCTATACTATCTCTTTTTAAAAGATTTTTATTAAAAACATAGCTAACATATAATATTATATTAGTTTCAGGAGTATATTCAACATTTGTATAGCTAAAAAAGTGATCACCATGATTAGTTCAGCCACCATCTGACACTGTACCATGCTATCACAATATTAACTATAGTCTCTGTGCTGTACATTACATCCCTATGACTTACTTGTTTTATATCTGAAAATTTAAACTTATTATCCTTCACCTTCTCTCACTTTAAAAATTTTCAATTATAGTTGACATTCAATATTATTTTATATTAATTTCAGGTGTACAGCATACTGTTAAGACATTCATATGATTTAAGAAGTGATCACCCTGGCTACACATGGTTATTATCATATTATTCACTTTATTCCTTATGCTTTACTTTGCTTCCCCATGACTATTTTGTAACTATCAATTTGTACTTTTAATTCCTTAACCTTTTCCACTCTTCTCCCAACCCTTCTCCCATTTATCACCCCAATAAATCTAGTACCTACCTGACACCATACATAGTTATTACAATATTATTGACTATATTCCTAATACCCTACATCCCCATGAACACTGAGTAATAATTGATTTGTACTTCATAATCCCTTCCCCTTTTTCACCCACCTCCAACTCCGCCCACTACCCCCACCCAATCTGGCAACCATCAAAATGTTGTCTATATCTAAGAGTTTATTTCTGTTTTGTTTATTTTGTTGTTTAGATTCCACATATGAGCAAAATCACACTTCATCTGTTTTCCATTGTCTGAAACATTCCACTCAGCACCATACCCTCTAGGTCCATCCATGTTGTTGTAGATGGCAAGATTTCATTCTTCTATATGGTTGAGTAATATTCCATTCTATAATATATGTAGTACCTCTTTTTAATCCATTCATCCACTGATGGTCACCAAGGTTGCCCCCATATGTTGGATACTTTATATAATGCTGCAATGGATATATGGATGTACATATCTCTTTGAAATAGTGTTTTGGGTTTCTTCAGATAAATACTCAGAAGTGAGATTGCTGGATCCTTCTTTGTCTCTTGTTAGACCCTTCGTTTTAAAGTCTATTTTGTCTTGTAGAAGTATTGCTACCCCAGCTTTTTTTTATTTCTATTTTTATGAAATATCTTTACCCATTCTTTTACTTTCAGTCTGTATGTGTCTTTCAATCTGAAGTGGGTCATTTATAGGCAGCAAATGTAAGGGTCATGTTTTCTTTTCTATTCAGCCTCCCTGTGTCTTTAGATTGGGAACATTTAAAGTAAATGTTGATAGATAGGTAGTTATTGCCATTTCATAATTCATGTGTTTTATGTTCTTTCTCTTTTCCTTAAAGAAGTCCAAGGTTCTTTGTAATACTGGTTTGGTAATGATGAACTCCTTAGCTTTTTCTTGCTATATGGGAAGGTCTTTATCTGTCCTTTGGTTCTAAATAATAGCTTTGCTGAGTAGAGTAATCTTGGTTATAGGTCCTTGCTTTTCATCACTTTGAATATTCTGTGCTAACCCCTTCTGGCCTGTAAAGCTTTTGTTGAGAAATCAGCTGAAACAGACTTATAGGTAACTTACTCGTATCTTGTAGGTAACTAACTGCTTTTTTCTTGCTGCTTTTAAAATTCCTTCTATCTTTAACATTTGGCATTTTAATTATTCTATGTCTTGGTGTGGGCCTCTTTGGGTTTATCTTGTTTGGGACTCTGCACTTCCTGGGCTTGGATGTTTATTTCCTTCACCAGATTAGGAAAGTTTTCAGTCATGATTTCTTCAAATAGGTGCCACTAGTACCGGCCCTCAGGTAGCTCCACAAAAAGCCATGACACCCTGAGGTCTGCTGCCACCTGCCAGCTCCCGTAAGGTTCAGCTGCTGATAGAGCTTCATGTGATGTGCAAGTTGGGTGAGGTGAGTGAGTGTCCAAGGGTGTCACCAGGGAGGGATGTCACCAGGTTAATATAGATTCTGGTTTGGTGCCAGTGCTGAGCCTGGAGGTACTCAGCCAAAGTCTCAGAGCACATTGAGGCCAGTTACCATCTGTCTGGGACCCACAGACCCTTGAGAGTTGTCCTATAGCTGGGTGTTCACTGAGAAAGTGCCTCTATCATTGAGTATGTTATGTGGGGGGGGGAGGGGTTCCAGAAAGTCACCATAGTGGGGTGAGCAGAGGCTACCAGGCCTATTTGGATTCAAATTTGGCCATGTGGGGAAAGACTCAACACAAAAAAGTATGGTGACCACCTGACAGCTGCACAGAAGGAGGGCCCATACAGGGAAATTGGCAACTATCACTCTAATCCTCAACCTGAAGTCACACAACTCAGTGTCTCTTTGTGTGTCTCTGATGCCACCCGAGTCACTGCCTCTCTGCTGTAATCCAGGGTGAGTGCCTGTGAGAAAATCTGTGCATGGGCTTTTTAGAGAACATCTGGGTTTCTCTCAGTCTTCCATCCCACTGGGATGGTCGAAATCCCCACTGTTTTTTTTACAGCCACATGTTTTGGGGGCTTCTCTTCTTGGTACCACTACTCCAGGCTAAGGAGCCTCATGTAGGGCTGGGGTCCCTCGATCCTCCAGGGGGAACTTCCATGGCGGAAATAATCCTCTCTATTTTCAACTGCCACAAGAAAGTGTGGGATGGGCCCATCCATCTCCACCTTCTTACCAGTCTTGAAGTGGCTTTTTCTATATATCCTTAGTTATAACACATCTGTTCAGCTAGACTTCAGATGGTTTTTCAGGTTGACTGCTTTTTAATTTAGTTGTAATTTTAGTGTTTTCACAGCAAGAGGTAGGCACAGCATTTATCTACTCTACTCTCTTGGATCTTCCTGTTCTATCTCCAAAAACTTTTTAATGCAACCTAAATCTCACTGTGTTAACACAACTATTTTTATTTCTCTATTTTTTTGTCTTCTAATCTTTGTAAAGAAGTATATAGTTGAAATTATCACACTTCTAGGACCTTCCTACTACTTTTCATTTAATGTATTACTTTATTTTATCATTATATGCAGCATTGCAAAGAATGTATCTCTTTTTTCAATTGATTTGTTATCACCAGAAATTCCTAGGAGTGGTGTTACTAAGTCAAAATGTAGGAACACTTTAAATTTTTTATTTATGTGTTCATTTTAAATCAGTTGGTTTCATATAAATCAGTTTTATACAACACTCAATATTATTCTAGTTTAACACAGTTTCTTTTTAAATTAATAAATGTATAAATGATTTCATTAATTTTATTTATATTTTTTGTTAATTATAAATGTCAAGTTCTTTTCCTAATATTTACTGAATCACATGCAGGCTTATATGAATGTTCTATTCAATCTTATTTCATTTGTTATGAGGAGCCATAGAATTTTATTATATAAGATCATAAATAAGAATAGCCAAATTTTATGGAAAAAAATGAAGGACTTAAAAGAGCACAATCATGACCAAAAATAAATGATGAAGGAAAGGTAGGGCTATAGACAAATAATGGGCCAAAGTTCAAGAAGTCAACCAGTTCCTCCTTGTGCTTATATGGTAGCTTGATTCGGTTTTTCAAAAGAAGATTCCATATTTTCCTTATTTCCATAGTTAAACCTAGAAAGCACCTCTCAGGATTCACAATTTGACTAGTAGATTTTAATGTAATCTGTCAATTAAAGTTTATATAGTTAAAAGTCAAGAATGTAAGTAAAGACCCTTTCAGATGTATGTAATAAAACAAATTCCTTTTATTACATTACCCATTAGTAAGCACAGCCTTTGGTTGCCATGTGGTTGAGAGTAGCAAGACTGGGTAAACATAGTTAGCTTTTTGTCTTACACTTATGACTGTCATTGTTCCTAAAGGAGGCAAATCAATGGAACTTCCAGTTCTGTGACAAGTCTGTGTGTTTTTAAAAATTGATTATTTAGCCTGCCTCTTAACTCTTGATGTTTTCTAAGATACCATGCATAGCTTTCCTATCCTTTTACCCTATACATACTCCCTAATCTCATTCACAATCACAATTTCAAATTCCTTTTGGATATCTATGACTCCCAGATATGGCCTCCCTCCAGTTCTCTGCACAATGTGCATAACTGCTTTCTGTGCATTTCCACTTCAGCAGTCCACAAGTATCCCTAATTCCACATGTCCAAGTCTGTTTTCATCAGCCACTACCTTAAAACAAATCCTCCTCTTCCTGTACTTCTAATTTCAGTGACTGGAGTCAGAAATGTGGGAGTCATTCTAGAATTCATTCTATCACACAATAAGTCAACAAAACCTGTTGACTATGCCCCTTTAACATCTCTGAGACCCACAGTTCCATGATGTGCCTTAATCCAGCCCCATTTTTTACTTTGATGACCACTCTAGTATCCTTAATTTACTACAAATATATTCAACAATCTGAGCACTTTTCTCTGCCTCCTCTACTACTATATATGTTCCAGTTCTCATTAGCTCTTACTTGGATCATTACAGTAGTTTCCCAGCTGGTCTTTCTGTCTCTGCCCTTGCCTCTGCCAGTGCACTCTCAATGCAATTCCAGAATGATTCTTTAAAAGCCTAAGTCAGAGTATGTCACTCTTCTGCTAGCCATTTTCTTCACAGCATAAGTCAAAGACTTACCTCATTTTTGCTATCTCTCTCCCTTTCATCTCTTTTTGCTCTAGTCCCAAAGCTGTCCTTATAGTTTCTGGAACTTTTCCAAACATACTACTATTTCCTTTTACTTTTTGTTCCCTGTGCCTGCAATGCTATTTCTCAGACAGCTGCATGACTCAATTCTTTATTTTTTATAGATCCCAGCTTAAAAGTTACTTTATTAGTGAAGTTAACCCTTTACAAAATAGTGATGACCTTCGTCCACAATCTTTAATCCTATTTCTTTTCATACCCTAAAATAGAGCCCAGAAAACAGTAGAAGCTTTATAAATATTTGCTGACTAAATGAGTGAATGTACTTATTGATTCCAGCTTCCCCTCCTGTTACGATGACGTGGATGGATGGATGGATGGATTGATGGATGATTTGAAATTGGAAGTCTCTGGAAAATAGAGACTTAGCCAGCTGAACAATGGAGGGAAAGGACTTCCAGTTAGAGGGAACAGAATGCTGCCAGAATGATCTTTCTGAAACACATGTCTGGTTCTGGCATTCAACAGATGAAAAATCCTCCATGACTCACTGATCTTGGGTTAATGTCCAAGTAGCTTAGTGTGTTATATAAAGCCATTTGGGACCCACTTTACCTCTCATCTCTGTGGCACATATACCAAACTCCAATGTTCAGCTGGCTAAGTCTCTGTATTTCCAGAAACTTCCAATTTTATGTTATCCATCCATCCATCCATCCATCCATCCATCCATCTATTTATTCAACTAACAAACATTTTTGGAGCACCTGTCACGTGCCAGGTGCTATGCTAGGTACTCCTGCAGCATCCAGGGCCTATTTCTTTTCTTTTTTTTTAAGGTGTGAACATTTGGGTGTTTCATTATTCAGCCTACCACAGACATTAATAAATAAAATCATAATAACTGTTCCTTCTTTAAAAATTATCCAGAAGTTTTTTGTTAAGTTAATTAATTTTTAATTACATTTTACCTACAATATTATAATGGTTTCAGGTGTACAGTACAGTGATGAGTCATTTATATAGCTTACTAAATTCTTACTCTGAAACATCTGGTTCCCCTCTAACACCATACATAGTTATTACAATGTTGCTGACTATGTGCCTTATGCTATATTTTATATCCCTGTGACTATTCTGTGACTATGAATTTGTACTTCTTGATTTCTTCCCCTTTTTTCTCCCACTCCTCCAGCTCTCCTCCCATCACCCCAACAAATCTAGTACACATCTAACACCACACACAGTTACTGCAAACTTCTTCACTATATTCTCATGTTATACACTATTTCTCCTTGATTATTGCCTTGTAACAATCAAACCAAATTTCTCTCTCCCTTTCTCTTATTTTACCCACTCTCCCATTCCTCCTTCCATCTTAAAAAAGTGCCCCTATGGCCATACTACCATGAACATGACCAATCTCATCTGCAGCCTATTTCTATTACAAATCTCTAGCAACTGTAGTAGTGTTGTAATAGAATTCATCCTAGAAAAAGTGCTACACACTTCATTGCTGAATATCACTATGGTCACCTTCGAAGTACTCCCCTTAGAAAGTTAAGCACTGACGCCAGTGTCTAGTCCACCCTTCAAAGCAATTTTGGAACTCTTTCTGGAGTGGCCATTAGAGCTGTCGTCGAATGAGCCTTGATGTCCTGAATGTCATCAAACTATCTTCCTTTCAATATTTCCTTTATCTTTGGGTAATGAAAGAAGTTATTGGAGGCCAGATCAGGTGAGTAGGGAGGGTGTTCTAATACAGTTATTTGTGTACTGGCAAAAAGCTCCATCACAGGGAATGCTGTGTGAGCTGGTGCACTGTCATGATGCAAGAGCCATAAGTTGTTGGTGAAAAGTTCAGGTAATTTTCATCTAACTTTTTCACACAGCTTTTTCAGCACTTCCGAATAGTAAATTTGGCTGATTATTTTTCCAGTTGGTATAAATTCATAATGAACAATCCTTCTGATAAAAAATAAAAGGTTAGCAACTTGGTTTTGACTCTTGATTTAGACTGATGGAAATTTTTTAATTGTGGAGAACTGGCTGACTTCCATTGTGCACTTTGACACTTTGTTTCAGGGTCATATTGGTACATCCATATTTCATCACCAGTGATAACATGGTCCAAAACATCGTCTTGCTTCCCCAAAAGGTCTTGGCAAAGTTTGATTCTCCTTTGCTTTTGTTCATCAGTGAACTCCTTTAGGACCATTTTTGCACACACCCTTCTCATGCCAAGATTTTCAGGTAAGATTTTCCCTTATTGTTTCTCTACTGATGTTTACCTGGTCTGCTATACTTCTTGCAGTTAGCTGATGATTTTGATGTACAATTCAATGAACTTTTGTAATGTTATCCTTAGTTCTGGTTGTTACTGGCTATCTCTTTATTAGTGACGCTTTCTCTTCCCTCAAAAGAACATTTCATCCATTTGTGCACTGCCATTTTCTTAATGGCATTATTTCCATAAACTTGGACTAAATGTCTCTGATTTCACTTCCACTCTTGTCAAGTTTAATTAGAAATTTAATGTTTGTTCATTGCTTTAAGCTCTGACATTCTCACTATGGCACATGAAAATATGCAACAATAATGAACGCCACACAGCAAGACACCACCACACATTGACACAAACACAGCTATGAGACACAGATATACCAAGGTTATGACACATTACTGAGTTGTTTGTATAGTGCTGTCAACATAAGCACATGGTGGCAAGTTTGTGAACTTAATTGTCAGACCTCGTTATTTTGACTATTCAATTTTCTGGTTCACTTACTATTTTCTGATCTCCTTGAGGGTGAGGACCATATATTTCCTCTCTATATGCCTAGCACCTAGTGTCTGACATGCACATAAAGTGTACCAACACTGTGCATTTCTGTACAAACAACATCAAGTTCTTGTTACAGATACCAAATATACATGAATTATCAATCCCTCAATGACCCATATTACATGTCAATAGTTTTCTGCTGGTGTGATTCAAGAAATGAGATTCTTCTTAGGCATTATGCAGTCTTGCTGGTTGTTTAAGTACTTGAAACATTTAATAATATTTTCTTTAGATTTTGTAAACTTCAGGATACCATCTTGCAGACTTTAACACCTACACTACCCTGATTATTAATTAATTAAATAGACAAGATGGCAGATGAGAGAGAGCATAGTATTCTGGCAATGTATTTGCTTTTGCTGTTACATTCTTACCATTTTAGGCAATACCAAAAAATTAATATAGAATCATACACTATTATTAATAGTTTTTCCATTGTAGTTTAGCATCAAAATCTAAATAGAGAAGGATAACATTTCACTAATCAACTTCCTTGTTTACAGATCTGTGAAAATTATATTTGAAGAGTTGCCTACAAACATCTGATCTCTTTAATAATTCCATTTGTAAATTATTTAGTATCAGCATCCTGCCACTATGTAAGGACCATGTAGTTGTGCTAGCTCATTAAAACTGCATTACTTTCGACTTCAGAATTCACCAACGGGATTTTATCATAAACACAATGAAATTTTGATTAGGCATCTGAAAAAAGAGCTTGTCAAAGTAAATACTTGCTATGCATGTTGACATGTTACCATAGTGCTGAAAAGCACAAGCTTTTAAGAGAGCAATGATAACTTAAGTAAAAATTTACTGAATCAAAAGAAGAGAAATGGTTTGGAAATCCTATAGTAAAAACATAAAATCACCCATAAGCCCAAAAAGCACTAGTAAGCTGAAAAGGAGAACTAACTTATTTATTAACATTCAGAAGCATGAGATTTTTTAAGTCACAATCAGACCGAAATACTAAATGTCAATTTTCTTTCTAATTCTGATAGAATTCCACGAGCACTTAAAGAAATGCAATGACATAGCTACAATTTCTGGGGGACAAGCTGTTTTCCTTATAGGTAGAGCTAATAGCTTTGCCATTCTAAGATTATTGAACCTTTGTTCGAATGAGTACCTTCTTTAATAGAATATGAAAAATTCGTATTGTTTGTCAGTTTCACCTACAAATCTGAAAGATGTTTTGTTTCTTTACTTGCACTGGGGAGAAGTTTGTGCATAAATACCTTGAACTGCAGCACGTATCCAGGTTTCAGAGTCAAATCTCGAGTCACCGCAAATCGATCCCCATCTGATTTTCCAAATACCATGGCTGATGGTGTGGCAGAGCAGAAAGTTTCATTTTTAACCATTCCTTCATTGGCCAACATCAACCACACACTCATTTGATTCATAGGATAATCAAAAGCTGGCTTCTCATAAAAGTTCTAATAGAAACAATACAAATGACACAGAAAAGCATTTTGATAGCTTTAAAAACAAGAAAGACAAGTGGCTTAAGCACACTAAAGTATGTTTTTCTCATAGAACAAAAAGAGCTGCAGGAGACAAAAGAGTTAGCAACAGCTTAGTGTTGTCATAGGAAAAAACAAGACAGGACTTCTGAGTTCACGACATGCAGAGCCATGTACCATTTGTATTTCTAGGAAAATAGAGCAGAATCTCTAAATTAACAATTTTTTTTACTGTCATGAATTTTTTTCTCCTGATGCTTTAACAACCGAAAATATTTTGCCACTGTGTATCTAATTTTATAAACACACTAATAATCATGCTTGATTACTTGACCAGACTTAATAGTCCTTTTTTTTTTTTCACATCTAAATAATCTGTGAACTAGTAGCACAGAGAGGTAACAAAAGAATGAAGTACAAACAAAAAAAAAATTAAGGGCAAACAGAACTATGTTAGTTGTTCAAGCACTAAATCCTTGGGGAAGTGAGAAGTTCTTTAATCCCATCCACCTCTATAATTCTTTGTCTTCTTGGCGTTCAGACACAGGAAACACACCTGAGGTAAAGTTGGGTTGACAACTGGGATGATTTGCTTTTGCTTCTCTGACAGAATGATGATGTCATCGATTGCCCACTGGTCATAGTCCTCCCCCGAGAACACAGGCTGCCACCAGCGGAACCTGGTGCAAGGGGTCTTGGCAGCAGCTGGAAGCTCCAGATAGACAAATCTACATAAAAAGCAAATCATTTATGGTTAGGAAAGGAAAAGAAGTGTTTTTCTAAGCAGTTGTCAAAATAACAAGAGTAGCAACAAGAGAAAGTTTAGTTCTGTTTGATCTCCTGACATTTTTGAAAAATTTCTAAGTTTAAATGATCAGTCAAGAGGTTTCAAGTTGTAAGCAAGTTCAGTCCTGGTCATGTTTATTCCATTTGGAACTGTATCTTTTGGAGGCAAATATTTCGACTGGGTTTGATGCTTGAACAACGTCTTTTGACTACCACAACAATGGTCAGGACATTTTCCCAGAAATACCTAGAAAAAAAAATTCCTTTGTATGTTACTACATTCAAATAGCATTTAAAATTTTTTCAAAACCATGCTTACTTATTGTGGGAAAACAGAAATATGCACTAAAAATCAAACATAAATCACCCATAATCTATTCCAGGGGGTTGGCCTTTTAAATTTCTGATGTATATTATTAAAGCATGTAATCTTTCATATAGGTGAAATATATGTGTAATTTGGTATCCTCCAGTTTAAAACTTAACATTATATCATAAGCACATTCTCAAGTAAAATTATTAAGGTCACTTTACTGTCTATTTAATTTTCCAACACACAGACATGCTATTATTTATTTTACCTTTCTCTATGATAAATAGTTCTGTGATAAAAATCTTTATGCACAAAACTTTATACCTCAGGTTATTTCTTTTAATTAATTTCTGAAATTTTCCACTTAATACAGATTTTAAAATTTTTTATTAAATTTATTGGGGTGACATTGGTTAGTAAAATTACCTAGGTTCCAGGTGTACAATTCTACAGTGCATCGTCTGTGTGTTGCATTGTGTGCTCATACCCAGAGTCAGTTCTCCTTCCATGACCATATACTTGACCCCCCTCTATCTTCTACTACCTCCCCTCCTCTGTTACCCTCTGGTAACCACTAAACTGTTGTCTGTATCTATGAGTTTTTATTTATTTATCTTGTTCATTTGTTCTTTGCAATTTTCTATCCCACATATGAGTAAAATCATATGGTTCTTAACTTTTTCTGTCTGACTTATTTAATGAAATCAATTCATTTCTTAAGGTAAGATGCCTGAAAATGGAATTACCAGGTCAAATAAACTGGTCGTGTTTAAGGCTCTTGACTTTTCCAAATTCCTTTCTGGAAGGGTCATAACAGTTTGCAGGATGACATGAGAGCACCTGCTTTGTTCTCCTATGTGGAGAAAGCACTTGGTGCTATTTTTTAAAAATGACCATTTGACTGCTGAAAAACTGTATCTTTCTTGTTGCAACAGAGCTTGCATATTATTCATATTTCATTAAACATCTATGTTTTCTCTTTTGTAACATCTATGCATTCCTTTTACCCATTTTTTTCTATTGAGATTTTAGTGTTTTCCTTGATAATTTGTAGAAGCTCTTTACAAGAACATTGACCTTCTGTTTCTCTTATTGTTTGCAAATATTTTCTCCATTTTGTTTATTTCTTTTCATTTCTGTGTTCTTTGACATGTATGTGTTACAGGTACTTGTGGCTTTATATCTGCATACAGTATATTTCTGTGCAAGTAGTCTTTTCCTTTGTTAATCTTTCCATTGAATTTATGTTTAGAAAGTTTGTCTCTTTTCCCCAAATTAGATATTTTTAAATATTTAATCAGTCTTCAGCAGTTGTTGATGATGTAAGGTGGTAATATAAATAGATAGTTCCCCACAAGAGCCTACCCTTCTTTTAAACACCAGGTGATTGAATAACCATGTCTTTTTTATTGAGAGTTGATTCATCTTTTTTTATGTATAAGTTCTTATACATCTGAGTTAATTTCTGGCTTCATTACTCTGCCTATCCATATACTAGTATCATTCCATTTTAATTTTTTAGATTATATAACATTTTAATATCATGCAGGGCATTCCTCTATTGTTCCCAAAATTAAGCTAATTTTACCAGTTTATATTTCTAGACATAAAGTTTAAAAATACCACTAGGATTTTGATTGGATGGCATGAAACATAAACGAAGAGACGTCTTCCTATCACAACATTCAGTTTTCCTATCTAGAGATGCTGTATTATTTGCCACTTATTTTTTTCCTTTATATCTCTGAAGGACATCTTAAATTTTTGTTGTTGTTGTTGTTGTTGAAGGAAGTTTTAAAGTTTTGTAGTTTTCTTTCTTTTTTTTTTCCAGGTTTTAAAACGTTTTATTTGCTTGTTAAAAAATTATGCATTCCAATAATTAAAATCATTTGAACCAAAATAAAAACATGGCACTCTGATTACACTGCATTTGACAGCCGGCAAGGCCCCTTGGACCAGCTTGGATTTTACTGTAGATTTCACTGTTGTCCCACCCAGCTTCTGCCTTCACCCAACATGCAAGTTCTTTTCCTTCCCTGCCAGCCAGACAGGCAGATGGACAAGGCAGGTGCGGCCTTCGTCATCAGTAGCTCTGATGTGAAAAAGGGTTGCACCGTCATTGTAAACTTGATCCAACCTCTTCGCATCTTACAAAGTTAAACAGCTTGAAGAAGTAAAATAAGAAGGCCGTGCTTGCGGAGCGTACAGTGCGCATTGGCGGGCGTGCCTCATCTATTTGCCTGCTTGCTTCTCCTGTTCAGTCGTTTCTTTTGAAGGCAGTGGATTTTTCTCTTGTGTTTCAGTCTTCTTTGATTTCGACTTAATCAGATTTCTCAGTCTCAGCCATATCGGGTTTGCAGACATGGTTGTGGAGAAAGCAGAGTGAGGAGCACTGATGAGTGAAGTGAGGTCTGCTCAGCGGTGGTGGCGGAGTGCCCTGTAATTTTCTTGACAGAGATTTTCAGAATTGTTTAAGTTATTCCTTAGGCTGATTTATTATTTGCCACCGTGAATGAGGTCTTTTTCTGATATCTACCAGCTCAGAGTTTCTTAACCATTTTTGTGTGATAAACTCTGAACATCTGGTGAAAATACTTATTCTGTTCCTAAAGAAAAGTTTTCATAAAAATAAAGCTGAATATTTCTGGGATTTGAAAATACTACTGAATATTTTTGTTTACATATTAATCTAGTCAGTTTACTAAACTCTCAATAATTTCCAGATTGACAATATTACTTGGAAAAAATTTTAATAATTTTAAATTGGTTTTTAAAACCAGTTTGGCACCATTATCAATTCCCTGTCTACTACACCAGGGGAATCTCACCCAGTTCTGTCTCCCACTCACCATTCCTAACTTTCTCCCTGGATGCTATGTCTCTTGTTTTGCTCAGGTGCCTCCTTTCCCGTTTCTGCCTCTTTCATGCGTTCTTACATGAAATGCTTTTGGTTGGTCTGTCTGCATGTACACTTGTGTCATATTATGGAAAATGATGTTACCTTTAAACAACTCAATGTTTTAAAACAATAAATTATGAATTTTCAATCTATAAAATACCTATATTTTAAGTAGCATTTTAAAATATATTTAATTTGTAAGAATTGAATCTATTCTTCAAAAATATTTTTTCCAATAAAACAAGGTTCAGTTGTAAAATGCAAACTGAGTCAACTTTAGTACGTTAAAGTTTAATAATAATTGGTGCTCAATATATATACAAAGAAAAATTTTGTCTTTGTGTTAAATTGCAAATACAGAGATTATAAAAATACTCTAAAAGTGATATTTTTGAGGAGATTTTAATGATACATTTAAAATATGAATATAGATAGAGAATTTCAAAATACTATTACACATAATTGCAAGAAAACTAATTTAATTATAGATAAATACATTGACTATCTGGTATAGGTATTAGTGTTAAACATAAGTCATTTCACCAAACTCTTTAACAGTCATTGCTTAAGACTTCTATTACATTTATTCTCCATCCATCAAAATCACAAACATGGGTCAGTGAAAAATTTTAGAAAATCCAAACTCTACAGATTTATTCATATGCTGTCTAGGATTAGCCCTGGGTACAGCCATATAAAAATCTTTTAACAAAATCCATCCTGTTCTTACGTCACACAGATGAGCATATATTGTGTGTGCATGAAAAAGAAAACCAGAAGGTAGAAGAGTGAGCTTTGACCATCCCCGTATCACAGAGTTTCTTTGAGAAAATAGTAGTCAATGGTCTCACGTTTTTGCTAGTCACATTTTTTCCCTCAAATGCTTTGAAAATTCAGACATGAATACAAATATTTTCTGTCCAGAAACTTACATTAAATAAAGTGTTTACATATGAGGTTATCATTCATATCTGATATTTACAAGTTTGCCTAGTTTTGCAACAGTTAATGACATTTTGGAAACACCTCAACAATAGTGTCATCTTTAACATTCCTGGGAACGACTGCAAGGCCACTGAGGGTGGTTACCTGGGTTTGCTGAAGTCTGAGAAGTACATCTCTGCCAGCAGGTGCCACTGGATGCCCCCATTGTTGCTATACTGCAGGAGGATGCCCTCCTCTCTGCTGTCGGGCTTGTTGCATGCAGCACTCTCTCCGCCGATCTGGATGTAGAACTGGATAAAGTCCACCCAAGAAGTGTCCAGGTCCCAGCTCACTAGCTGTCTTTTCCCAGCCTTTTCAAAAGACAGAAAAATCACAGTGCTCTATCATCTGGGAGCTCCTTGGAATTTTGTTGTTTCAGTTTCAAATTCATAGGAGCATCCAAGCACTATGTGAATGTGATTTTGTCTGCATTTATTGTTGAGGAGAGCAAGTTATGGCATTTAATTGTCTGTTCTGGTTACGGTTACTGGTCCTGGATACCTGCAATTAGTCTCCATGTCACTGATTCCTATAGTTAGTTATGAGACCCTTGGGAACCGCTAATTACAATGGAGAGTGTTCAAAAGTCTTTAAAAATTAATTTAAATTAAAACACTTCCAATATTTGTTTCATAAGTCTCTTCCAGGCAGAGTAAGGGAGAAGGAAGACAATATCCTTTGAGATCAGTTGGAGCTGGGTTTGAATCTCAGCCCATTATTAATGCTGTTTAGCTTTGTGACCTTTCTAAGCTTTTATTTTCCACAAGGTACAATATGTGTAATAATATCTTCCTTATAGGGTGTTGTAACAATTAGATGAAAAAACATGCTGCATGTCACTTGCCTAGCACACAGCATGTTTTTCAGAGATAGCATGCCCTCCAGAGGTATGACCAGATCTCCTCCCCAGTGAGAATGAAAGTAAAATAGGTTTAAGATAGAAATTTCTTGACAAAAATAAAGAGTACTCAAGTCTCTCAGGTTCCCAGTGAGTGTGTCTGTCTCTGTCTCTGCCTTTGTCTCTCCCTCACTTGGAAATATAGAGGTTAGGAGGGATCATTTAAATAAGTTTTTGCAAGCATTAAATGCTCTCTTTCTGTCTTAAAAATGTTAAAAACTCCATCAAATCCAGCAACTTGATTTCTTTGCTTTAGTGTGTCCCTTGCATGTCACAGTCCTATTGTGAGGTGATAGATACAAAGTGACAATGCTTGTCATCATTTCTGCTGTGTGTAAACAGTTTCGTGCTAATGGGATTGAAATAAGATTTGATCATGAGATTCTTCCACCCGCACAGATTCTGCCAAAGCTAATCCATGGTCTGCTCTGAATTGGCCTTGGAGAGCTTCCAAGGAGTTCAATTAAAAGTTGAGAAGAAAAACTGAGGTAAAATACACAGTATAGAGCAAGATACCTCTCGCATTTATAATTTAAACCCTACTCTAATCTATTAAGTTAATTAAGAAAGGGTTTCAGTTATTAGAAGTCACAGAGGAAATACCTGAGGCTAATTGAAAGAGTACACCGAAGGATCTATGAATAAAAGTCAATTAGGAGATTCCACTCCCCAAAAAAGAGGGTTGCAGTGAACTGAGAACTGAAGTTAATCCTGACACAGGAATTTATTCATTGGAATTCTCAATTTTAAGTATGTATTTGAGGAAATCTTAAAAGTAATAGGCATTTTACCATGTTATATGCACTTTTAATTGTTCTTGTTGATTTAAAATAGTGTGAGAAACACCTCAGAGATTATTACAATCTGGCCTAGAATTTTTATGCTTCAGAATCATTAAAGAAAGAATGATTTTGAGAAGAAAAACTACAGGACCTAGCTGGTTAATTCTAACCCAGCAAACTTCCACGAAAAACTCGGCATATGGAAAGAAGCCAGAAGGATAAAGATCTAAGGTGAGAATAATTATAAACACCCAATGATCATAATTAGCTTGTTGGAGTGATTGGTCTATTGTGACATTCACAGAGCAGTGCTGAGTTTCCAGGAGACTACAGTGCTGTCTACAGAGGTTTTCAAAAAGTGTTTTGTGGGATTTTTGTAAATGGTGGAAAATGTCATAAAAATTCTTGGTTTGGCACTGAAGATGTTTTTTTTTTTTCCCAGAGAATAACACAAATCAGTTCCTTTTGTTCAGTGAACGTGAAATGCTGAACATTGTTTTAAATGGAGAAAAAAGGGGAAAAAGGAAATGGATCATGATGAGAAACTTTTTGTCAGAATTTACAATGTGATGTGACATGCACTTTGTAATTTTTCTATTATACTATGGTCAGTGTATTTACGTGTGTATGTGTTGACATTACACACATGCAATGTGTGCTGGAGTAATAGGTTAAGAAACCCCTCATGCCTGAAGTGTGGAAAATACCTTCCAATTTCCCTCCACAGTCTAGGTTAAAATGGCTTACTGATTTAAGGGTTTAGATAAAGTAAAACAAAATTTAAAGGAAATGCCTTCAGACTATGGAGCCTTTAAAACAAAGCCTCTAAAACACAACACTTCATAAAACTTCACCTTTTGCCTACCATTACAATTTTCTTTAATCAAATGCAACTAGAAAAATAATTCTGTAGAACTTCTTGCTGTTTCCAATTTTCATTAATTCATTCATTCTTTTCTTTGACAAATATGATTGTTAGGTGCCAATTTTACCAGGCATAATATCATGCGTTATGAGAACAAAGTTGAAAGGAGACTTCATGGATATGTGCAGTGACAGTGATGACAACTTAGGACTGTAGACCAAGTTCGATTCCTTGTTGACTCATTTCTGAGTTATGCATCTTATCTAGAATTGGCTCAGTCAGTAGGACTCTGCATCTTGCATAAAAATATGATCTGTAACTGTATGGAACACACATAAGAGAGAAATTTAAAAAAAGAGAGATCAGTATAGCCAGCTACAGTCCTAGAAAGGTGCATGGAAGCAGCACAATTTGAGCATGATGCTGCAAAGTTTGTATGGATGAGGAGGTGATGGGTAGCATAGTGGTAGGCGGTGAAGACTAAGGACGGACTGGGAAATTGGCAGAACCTGGGATGATGAGGAGGGGCTCCTGTTTGGGGCAGAGGACTTATATTTGGAAAAATAAAATAAATTATGCAGTCAGGGCAGGATAAACTAACTTTTTTGCTTAAGTTAGTTTCTCTCACTTAGAATTCAAAACAGATCTAACTGAAAAAAAGAAATAAACAAAAAGGTTAAAAGAATTGATCCTCGGATATTAGGACAAAAATTTAGGGAGAAAGCAGGATTGGATGGGGAAGAGAATTATTTTACTTGAAATGCTGATTTTAAGTTAGAGGCAGGGCATATATAGAAAAATACTCAATGATAACAATGTGTAACATTCTTATAAAATGTAATTATGATAGCTAACACTTACAGAGCTATTTTTATGTGCCCAAACTATTCTTTACTTCCATTAACTCACCTAATCTTCCCAATATCCTAATTTATAGTTAAAATACTGAGATACATAAAGATGTTATAACTCTTCAAGGTGAACCAATTAAGGAGTTTTGGAGCGCAGGTACAAACACCAGTAGTTTGAGTCCAGAAACCATCTTAGATCCTAAGTGTAAGAAATAGTGATAAGTAACTTCACATGTTTAAAATATTTGTGTGTATGTGTAAATATTTACTGGGATGCTTGGGTATATAATGGTTAAAGATTTGTAATCTTGTTTTAAAATTAATGATTAAGGGAGATACAATTTTCACATCTTCACAATTATATAGTATATCCAGATCTATGCATGTATACTGGTCACTTATTGACTATTATCTCTAACAATGATCTGGGGACCTTTAAAGTTAATGGATAGAAAATATTAAATGGAATCTGTCCCTGATTTTCTGTCATTCTCTATCTTATTTACTTGCTGATTCTTTGTTCTACACGTGCATCATAACACATGCACCTATTTTTGCACATGAATAAAATTAACTTCTTTTGGATTTTTGCTCAGATTCCCCAACATATCAGCCTTATGGTATACCACCCACACTTGTGTTCTTATTATGTGATAAAGAGTGGGACATTTCCAATTGTCCTAAAAATGGTGGGTATAATTCCTGCTATAAAGAAGTGGCTGTTAAGCACCCCATATTGTTTATTTTTAATACTTTTATTGTTAGACTTATTGGGATGACATTGGTTAGCAAGAGTTACATAGGTTCCAGGTGTAGAATTCTACAGTGCATTGTCCATGTGTTGCTTTATATGTTCGCCACCCAGTGTGAGTTCTCTTTCCATCACCATGTATTTGGCTCCCCCTCCCTCCTGTCCTATCCACTCCCTCTTCTCCCACTGCCTCCCACTTTGCCCCCAAATAACCCTTAAACTATGTGGGGATTTAAGCACCCCAAATTCTAAAGAGAGCTGCCAATAATTGGGGTTAACACATAGCTCAGGTTGGAGAATGGGAACTGCTTCCCCTTTAGTCCTTTTAAAGATGATATGATGAGAAGAATTGAAGGAAGGAGGAAGAAAAAAAATGTCCCACCTAGACTGCAGCAAAGGAGGTGGTGTCCCCAATCCCTAACCAAACAACACGAGTTGGGCGAGTTACAAGGGAATCAGTCTTAGAGACTCTGGCTGGCACCTCAGTCCCTAGTTGGTGTCCATTGACGTGTCTGCCTAAACTGGTGCTGCCACTGGGGAAGCTGAACACTGCAAGGAAACCTTGTATGCAGAGTCTCTGTTACGGACTTCATGTACATGAACCCAAACTCAATGCTGAAAGCCTAACCCTCAAAGGGATGGTATCAGGATGCACGGTCTTTGGCAGGTAATGAGGGTGGAGCCCTGATGGTGGGATTAGTGTCCTTATAAGAGAGACATGATAGAGCTTGTTTTCTCTCTTTCCTCCTGCATCATGTAAGGACACAAACAGAAGACAGTATCTGCAAACCAGAAAGTGGGTCCTCACCAGAGACTGAATCTGCTGCTGTCTTGATCTCAGACTTCCCAGCTTCAGAATTGTGAGATATGATTGTTTGCTCTTTAAACCACCCAATAGTATTTTTATGTGTGGTATTTTTGTTAGAATAGCCTGAGTTGACTAAGATAGTCCCACATCATCAGGCACCACCAGCAACCACCAAATTGAGCCAAAATATGACCTAAGATGTTTGCTCACCGTGGAGAGCTGATCAGCTCCCTCTGAACAGCTCTGCATACTCACACTCCACCATTATGCCTCCTTCCATCACATTCTTGACATTAATGGATTGGCAAACTTAATAAATACTTATAGTAGTGCTTTCTATGTGTTAGGCACTGTTCTCCGTGATTTAATTGAATCTGCATAGTAACTCGAGGTAGATCCTCTTACTATATCTCTACTTCACAGATGAGAAAGCCAAGTCATAGAGAGGTTAAGGAATGTGCTCAAAGTCACACAGCTGGAAGTGGGAGAATCAGAATGAACAAGGCAGCCTGGTTCCAGAGCTGTTGCTTAATCTCTAAGCTCCACCACCTTCACCCCCACTCACACCCTCACCCACAGGCCCACAGGCTCATGCGCCCTCCAAAGGCTGGGGTGAGAGGAGAACAGGACCCTGCCCCACTCAGAGACCCCCAAGAATCAAGCCTGGCTGGCCATGGAGGAAAGGGAAGCAATGATATATAAATCAGTAGGGGCAGGATTTTTAAACTGCCCTAACCTGAATTTGTAGTAACCAAAAACAATAAAAAAAGTATAAAAGTTTCCTAGATGTAGCTAAGGAACTTGACAAAGCCCAGTTAAAAGCAGAGAATGTGGGGAAAAATAAAACCATCTCATATTTGTACCTTCTGAGTTCAGACTGCTCCATAAATCAGTCATATATCCGAATAGCCATTACCCTTATCATTATTCCCATTCCCTAGTCATTACTTGTTCATCACTTATTCCCAGCTCTTAGTCATACCTTGCTGAAATACAGAGACGATCCAGAAGAGATGACCCCACACCCTTGTTCCGGTTTTACAATTTCTCCTCCAATAACTTCTTGCCAGTCAGACTCCCAACCATTCTGGTTCTCAAAATCTGACATAATTGTAGAAGGAAGAGCTGCTTCTGGGTGGCATTCTGTGCCTTGATATCCCTGGTCACACCTATGAGAGAGGAGGATCAAGTAACCAAGTCATAGTCTCATCTGTGAATGCCATGGCCATGTGACCTGCAACATTTCCTATGTCTCACTTTTGCTCTGGTTTTAGCATTCACACTAGATTTTTATCTACACAAAAAAGAATGGATAGAATCCTTCCTTAAAAGAAATAGTGCTGTAATGGTAGAATTGAAGGATCAAGTATTAACGAAGAAGGATATGGAGGTGTGAGTGTGTGTGTGTGTGTGTGTGTGTGCGCACGCGTGCGTGCACGCAGGAATGGTGGGCAGTGGGGATGGGAGGATAGTGGGATTTTCTGTGTCCTTAAAAAGTTACATATAATGTTTGCTCAACCAACATGTAACTCTGGACGCATTTTATAGTTCCTCCTCTGATTTAATTACGTTTCTTTTAGTCTTTAAGTATTCACATGTGTTCCTATCTTATACTCATTAGTGATAATCACCATCTCCCTTTGTCTACACACAGCCTTGACTTTCTGGTGACGTGGGGTAGGAGAGCGTGTAGCAGATGTGTGACTAGTACTTTAAGACTGTCAGGGGAAAACAAGGTAAATAATCACAAAGCTCTTTTAACTACCAAAGGGGACTTTGGGGTTAATTAACAAACTCTGAAATTTAAACCCAAGAGGACTTGTCTTGAGGTTAGATTTGGAAGTTAGAATATACGGCTTTACACTAATTTAAATGTAACAACATCTTTTACATCTAAAACAAGAACAGAAAGGAGGATCTTTTCCTTTTGGCCATTTCATTATTCATCAGTCTATACCTATAACTCTGATGACAACTGCTGTGGTATCCATATAAACACAAATCTCAAGAAGCAGAGGATCAGTCGCACTTTCTGACAACTGTACCTGCACATGCCGTGGTCACATGAGCCATGCCCACTGCACATGTCTGGGCACTGCTGTCCAATGTAGATGCTATCCAAGGCCCATTCGTCTTGGGCTGTGTAATAGCTCTGACTCCAACGGAAGCGGGTGGCACTGGACCTAGAAACAAGGTACAGGAATAAAAACAGTATTTTAACTGACATATGGTAGTATAAATAAAGAATGTCAGAGTTCAAAATCTTTCAGATAACTAACTTTCTGGAACTTGTATTTAGCTGCCAATCATTTTTCTTTAGCACTGTATTTTTCTGTGTATAAGACGATACTTTAGTTTAAGATTGTTAGACCAAAAGTTGGGGGTTGTTTTATACACAGGAGTAACTGGTTGAGAGGGTTTCTTTTTTTTTTTAATTTGCGGGGCGGAGGGGCGGTATGTGGGTAGCTCCCCGGCCGGGAATCGAACCCAGGCCGCAGTGCTGACAGCACCAGCGCCGAAGCCTTAAGCCGCTACACCACCAGGGGATGCCCTTGAGAAGGTTTCTTAATGTTGGGTCAGAAAAGAAGGGGTTGTTTCATACATGAGGGTGTCTTATACACAGAAATATATGGTAAATTAATTTTCCCTCAGTTATTATCCAATTCAACAATTCTATCATGAAAGTTAAAAAGAAATCTGCTTATTTTGTATATACCTAAATTTAATTTGAGACATTTTAAATAAAAACAAAATATCAGATTTTTGTTGTAGTTATTGCACAGAGATTTGATACTGGGAAAAGAAAGCAAGAAAAAATATTTAAGAAAAACAAAGATATGACTCATATACAAGAACAGGCTGATAAATTTGGCCTCCACTGTAATTTTTTTTTTTTTTTTTACATTAGATGTATCTGGGTATAACCTCTTCTGTGTAGTTACGTGGTATCTCCCCTCCATCATTCTTGGCCTTGCACATGCAGGTGCTTACATTTTTCACCCAGTACATGGCGAAATGGAAGGGCGTTCAGGTGTCTGGTTCAAATAGTGTGCTATTATTGAATTCTTAACAGTGGAAAAAGTTCCTCCAATTCACAGACACTACAAGCCGTTTATGGTGGTCAGTGTGTTGATGTGAGGACAGTAAGACGCTGGGCAAGGCAGTTCAAAGATGAAGAAGTAAGGCAAGCAGATTTGAGTGACAAACCACCACGTGGAAGGACAATGACTGCAAGTCATCAGCTTCATCAAGATCACACTGAAGAACCGATTCACAGAAAGAAATTGCATCAAATACCAGAAATTGCTGGTAAATTAGACATTTTTAAAGAGAGAGTGGGATACATTATTAGTGTTCTTGTATTCTGCAAAGTTTGTGCCAGGTGAATACTGTGCATGCTGTCTGATAAAATGAAAGCTGAAAGAGTTCACATTTCTTGGGAACTCCTGGAATGTTGTGAAAAAGAAAGTGAGGACTTCCTAAAGAAGATTCTTACAGGTGATGAAACTTGGGTCCATCACTATGACCCCCAAAATAAAAGGCAGTCCATGGAATATTGCCATATGTAAGGGATCACCTCAGCTGAAAAAATTCAAATTTCAGGCCATGGCTGGGAAGGTCATGCTGACGGTCTTTTGGTCTGAACACTCTTCTATTTCACTGTGCACAGGGTGAGAAATGTAGGCATCTGTGTGTGCACGGCCAAGAATGATGGAGGGGAGATACCATGTGACTACACAGAATTGGTTATATCCAGATATGTCTAATGTAACAAAAAATATTAGAGTGGAAGCAAAATTTATCAGCCCTCCCTTGTACTAAACACCTCCCCTTTTACAGAGAAAAATATGAGGTGTTTTACTTAGAGTTATTACAATTTCTTACAATAAACACATCAGTAGTTATTGGAAGACTTTCAGTTAGTTCTCAATATGAAATGAAAGTTTTGTTTGGGGGTACTGTTTTGAGCTTGAGGAGACATGCTACAATGTACTCTAGTATAAGTAAGAACATCTGGGTGCTAAATTCGGCTTGTTATTCTGAAACACTAACTTGCTTAGGTTTCATAGACAAGCTGATGTTAAGTGAAGATAAAAAGATGAACAATCCATTACACATAGAGAAACACTTGGGACCTTGATTCATCTAAACCAGACATAAAGTCTAAAGAAAAGGATACTTTCAGAGCCATGTCAAGAAGGTTTGCATTTACTGGGTCACAAAATTTCTTTTTAAATCATATCATATTTTTCACCTCTAGGAATTTTCAGGGATCCATTAGTTTCTTTTTTGGACAGAATGTAAAACAAAAGAAAACAAAAAGGATTTGCAGAATTAAAGTGCATGCTCAGTTACCTTGATTAAATGCTCCCCAAGCACACTATCTACAGATACACTTGCTCTTAAAGGCTCTGAATGATCCATTAAACTCCACTGCATCAATTACCCACATATTAAATACTTCCTAGGTATAGCACAGACCATTAAAATCTAAGCCCTTATTGTTTATTTTAGCAATGATCTGTGACTAATAGGTTGCATTTTCATTCCTAGTAGGATAATTCCATATCTACTGAGGTGAGTCCAGTAGACACAGGTTTGCTGCATATCAGAGCTCATCATGGTACACAGTGAGAAAAGATGCACTTCCTCTGGAAATAGCTTATATTTGTAACCTAATAACCATTACAATTCTTATAGTCCCATTAAGAAATGTGTTTTTTAAAAAGCCTCCTATAAAAGTAGGTACATTGTTTTAGAGCATAGTGCCTTACAGAAAACAAGTATATTCAAATTCTTGCACTGGTGTCGTGACAAAGAGAGATGGCTATATTCTTTTAAAATTGATTATAATATGAGTCAAGTCTAGGGCCACAGGGACATATTTTGTCTCAATAGTTTGCACAGGAACAGAATAAAGTAAGTGTACAAAAAGTGTCCACTAAAAAAACGAGTCAATGAGTGCATGGACAGGCTAGGAAAGGGCAGCCTGTTTCTGACGTCTGTAGGTAATGAAGTGAAGACTGCTCTAGGAGTCAAGACACCCAACCCCTAGGACCCTGGTTCTGCAATTTATCAGCCGTGTGACCTTTAGTGAGAAATTGAAGCCTTCAGGGACTTCTAGTTCCTCACCTCTTAAATAAAGGAGTTGGACAAACTGATTTCAAAGATCCCTTCCAACGCACAAATTTAATGATTGCTTTGGTGGCTTGTTGATCAAGGTGATAGTTTATTTTCTTTATAGTCACAAGCCTACATTAATCTCATAGCATACGTTATTTGGAAGATTTGATAATTCAAATATTAAAATGGGGTTGGAGGGTTTCAGAAACCTGTCATAGATTTCCCAATTTATTTATGCTTCTAAACAGTCATATATAGACACATTCTAAGTTCTTTTCTAATTAAATTAATCCTTACATATATCTTATGAACTCTTGAAAAAGATATCTCCTTAAAATAACATACTTAAAGTGGGTTATTCCATTTAAAATTACAATCCACAATTTATTGTGCTGATGTTAATTAACAGAAAAGAAAGCAAAAAGGTTGAATATTGGCTTTATTTTTATTGAGAAAAAAAATCAGTTGTGTGAGTAATCTCTAGCTGTTCACATATGAGGACACAAGGTGTGATCTCACTAATTTGCAGCTGCACCACTGCTAAATATTGCCTTCAATACAAATTGTTCATTTGCCAATTTTCTCCCCACCTTTCTCTCTCAACTAAGTATTCTTAGAAGAAAAATCTTGTGCACTTTGGACTGAGCGTAAAAGTGGGTGTTGTGCGGATCACAAAGTAAAGTTGACTTGCATTTAAAATCCAAACTTTATTGAGTCTCCCAAAACAACAAATCTTGACAGTCTTTTCTGTATTTGATTTTTTCCCCATATAAACTTCTGGGCTGAAATAAAGCAGCACTGAGTCATCTCTGATAGTTAGGTAACATGAGGAATCAAGGTAAATGAAGGCTGACTAAATTGTATTTTCCACCTGCAGAGTCACTGTAATTTCATTTACCCAATTATTCTGAAAGTTATTTAGTCATTAGATGTTGATTTGTTTATGAAGTCACTAATTGACAGCTGTTCAGGTCTCATTAGGCCCTGTTCTTACGTAAATGTATCTCATAAAATCAAAATTAATTTTCATTGGGTAACAAATACTCAGTTAATATACAATAAAATTTCTCTGAGCAGGTGTGTACATATTAAATACTTCCACTCTAAGTTGTCCTATCTAGAATATTTTCCCAAGTCAACAGATCTTTGATAATTCAGAAATATATGCTTTTATGCTTTCAATTCATAGTTGAATATGCTTGAATCAAAACATCAGAGCAAAGATTTGCAAGAGGAATACTACTTCAAACTAAACTGCACTCCCTTTCTTTAATGCTTGAGAAAATTATGCTATTTGCAAAAGTTTGAATGAATATAATATATAAAATTGTTAAGAATGCCAAGGAGAATAAATGTACTTTATCCTTGTAGCAGAACTTTTAAGCATTACAGATACAAAAACAATGATAATAACCAATTGACTTTCTTTTTTGAAATATAGCAATAATGTTTAGTTTAAGTATTATTAGTAGGAATGTTAAATATCTTATTGGGTTGTTTCTTTTTTTTTTTTTTTTAAATATTTTTACTTACTTTAACCAGGGCTTTGAAGGAAATTTGGAGAAGCAGAATTCAATTATTTACTTACAAGTACTAAAAGCAAATGGTCAGAGGAATAATCTAGTAGATTTTTTTTGTTTGTAAAAACATCTCTTCAGTTCATTGAGGTATATGAAATTAAAATTCTATCTAAATCCAACATTTAATGAGCATAACAACAATATGTCAGACAATAAGAGTTTAAGGGTCAATATATTTCCTCTCAAGTGTTTAATAAACATTGGTGAGAACTGACCTTTTCTGATTATTCTAAAACTTTCAACTCACTGGTCTATCTTTTAAGCTAAGAAACAGTAAAGCAACAAACAATTTAAGTGTGAGATAAACTGAAAAGATTTTCTTTTTTTGATGAAGGACAATTCTTTTCGGATATAGCCTAACTACATTAATTAAGAATAACAGTTTATGACATTTCTGTGGATAAAAAGACATCTCTAAAATATACTATCAATATTATCTTACCATTATAATTTTGAAATTATAACCCACATGTCAATGAATAAAAATCAGTGTTTTTAAAATAATAATGGGAATACACCTAATGACAGACAAAATAATGAAAAATATAAATCTCAGTAGCTTTATACCAAGTTTGACCACTATTTCCATTATTTGATATGCTTTTTTAATATCTTGATTGACATGCTTGGAATATCATTGAAATTAAATAAAAGTCTTGATTATATTCCCAGCAGCAGACATAAAAAAGTAGAATGCTAGAGAAAGTGTCAACTTGTTATACAAAGCATTAACACAATATCCAGGAAATGACTCACAGTTGGATATAAAAAAATCTGTGGAAATCAAATTTCAAGCATTTTATTCCAACTGACTTAATGATGAATACTTAAAAGTAATCAAGGAGGCATTCTTATATAATATAATTCAATCTCCAACTAAAGTAGGTATAATAATAATTCTAGGTTATTATCTAACCAATTGTTTTTGTGTAGAGGCTAACTTTTATATAAAATAATCTAAGAAGTGTTTACTTAGTAATTTTCCCTTTACAAAAGGGCTCTTAGAAGGCAGATACCATAGAAAAATATAATTCCTGTATGTTTTATGCTTTTTCTACCATACAAATCACAGAACCTTGGCCTTCTATAACAGCAAGGGAACTTTAAGAAACCTCTTTATTATACTCATAAGGAATCAGGTCTTAAGAGGTTTGAATGGTTAAAATCAAGTGATTAATTAATCATTGGTAGAGATATATTGAGAACTCAGGCTTTCTAATTTCTTGTCCAAAGCTCTATCTTGGGTGAGCTTACCCCGTCCCAGGGTTTTAAATAATACTCATAGAAGTATTTAACTCTTTGGCCCAAACCTCTTTAATAAGATCCAGATTCGTAAGTCCAATTGGCTTCTTGATATTTCTGCTTAGATAGATAAGCATCTCAAATTTCACATCACAAGAACGACCTCCTTTTTTATTATTAAAGTACAGTTGGCATGCAATATTATATTAGTTTTAGGTGTACACCATAGTGACTCGACATTTACATGTTGTACAATGTAATTACCACACAAAGTCTAGTAACCATCTGTCATGGTGCAAAGTTATCACACTATTATTGATTATATTTCCCTTTACCTCTTTTCACCCAGCAAAAACAAAACTCTTAATTTTCTGCCCCAAATCCATTCTTTCTCCAGTCTCATCTCAGTCAGCAGTACTATCACCCAACAATTTTGCCTGGCCCAGAATTTAGAAATTGCTTTTGATTCTTCCCTTTCTTCCACAGTCCCCAAGTTCATCAATGAGCCCTATTTGATTAATATATATTTCACAAATGATGGCTTTTGCTATGTCTACCACAATCATACACCAAGTCACCTAAACATCTAATGTTTAGAACCCCCTAACCTGTCTTCACTCTTGTTCCTACTATTCCTCACACAGTGCTCAGAGTGATCAATCTAAAATGAAACCATGTAATATTTGGGGGAAAATGTGCTTTCATCCTTCACATTATCAAAACTTTCTCCCTAGTTACTGAGGTTTCTGCTTCCTGGGGGATGATGTTTATTGTTACTGAAGGAATGCGAATAGAGGAAAAAAGTGTGTATTACGCTTTGACACATAAAGTAGGGCTTTGCAGCAAAGAAATGGTCTTGCAATCCAAATTGTCTTGCCATCGGAGTTTTTAGATTCTTGTATCATTCCCTTGTTGTGTCAAACCTAAAGGAACAATCTCATCGAGTTCTCCCACAAAAGGACAAGTTGAGGCAAAAAGAGAGGTCAGAAAAAGGAAGGTTAGTTTGAAAACCAAATTTTCATTAACTTTACTTTTCAAATATCCTCAGTACAAAAGAAAGATCTGGATCTTTCTAAGACAAAAAGAAAATAAATGCATCTTGCCATCGTGCTTAACTTTTCTTCATATTCAGGTCATGCAAATAGAGACAGTAAGTTAAAGTTAAAGTAATCTAAAAACATCATCTCTTACCAAGTTTTCTGGGGCAGAAGCACTATGACCCTTCTCCACTGAGTGAACTCACTGGCGTGGTAGACACTTGCTGAAGTAAATTCTTGACAACTCGGCATACTTGGAAGGCATTCCTAAAAGAGAGACAGGCAAAAATGAAACTCAGCTCCTATTTCCTCCAGGAGCAATAGGTTTACTCACTCATCATAAGTGAAAAAGACCTTAGAGAAATCTAATGTCATAATCTTAACCATTTGCAATATGGATGTAGTCCATGCTTTTTCCGTCTGTGAAGCTAAGATATTTGGGAAATACTTGAAATGAGATGCCACAGTGGAATTAAATGTCTTCCAAATCTCACATGTAAAAATAGAAATGGATTAGGATCCATTTTCTGACCTGTTATCATAACACTGGCATCTGATAAAATTGTTCTATTCACCATGATATTTATGCATTTACTGCAGTGTCAGATTACCCACGTGCATACGAGTACAAAGGGTCTGGCAGAAGTAATGCCTGGACTTGAGTTTGGATTTTGTTACAAAATCATAACCATAACCATAGATTACCAGATCATAAAAAGGGGCATTACTTGTGTCACCATAAGGATTATGGTTATGATTTTATAATAAAGTCATAACTCAAGTCCGAATGTTACTTCTGCTGGACCTTGTATATGAAGAGGTACATTTTATTCCAAGGATCTAGATCTATGTATTTCTTTTTCGTTTTCTAAGGCAACAAAAACCATTTTCTTAATAAGGTCTATCTACAGGTGAAGAGGTTTAGGAAAGAACAGATCAAGACATACTATAGTGAAAGAAGAGACATGTTTCTAGAGGAAGAGGATTAGAAAAAATAATATTTAAAACACCATCTTAGAGTATCTAGTCCTAAGTTATGTTCATTTTTTTTCAGTTAACCTTTAGTATCTAACAGTGCAGAATGTGGTATCCTTATAATTTGCTGCTGACTTCATGTTAATTGTGTTACAAATAACATTTTTCCTTTTCAACCAAACCTAAACTTTTAGAATTGTAATTCTTTGTTTCTTATTCAAAAAGAAAGAGGCTACCTATCACAAGTGTTAGAGGAAGGAGGCTTACCTCTTGGACAAGGTGCCAGGTAAGGCCATGGTTGGTTGAATACTCCAGTTTCACCTGGTTGTCTATGTGTGGAGTGTATTTCTGGCCACAGCCCATCACCAAACTGAACTGAATCATATAGGATGCTCCTATCTGCATTGATTGTGTTTCCACATAGCGCATACTTGAGGCAAGTTTAGAGTCTCCTGTAAAGCTGAAAGACAGAGGTGGAAATCAGAAAATTTAAAAAAACAATTTATTAGGGAAAAGTTAAGCTCTTCATTTTATATCATAAACCAAAGTGGTTACATTTTACTTATTTAAACCTTGCAAGTTGTAGATAGGATTTCAGTTAATTTAAAAAATGTAATTTAAAACAGTCTACCTATCAAAGAAGTAATACATATATTTTTAAAGTTAATACCTAAAGTTGTCAAATGTACTTCAAAATAAGTAGTCACTCATGTATTGCTCATAAGTGTAAACCCTTTGACTCATTAAGCTTACTTCTTGGAATCTATCTTAGGAAATAATCCTAAATTTACAATTTTATAAAATATGATAATATTGGAGGTTTATTTATAGTAGTAATAGACAATCATTTCAATGTCAAACTACAGGGAAAATGGAATGTTTAAGTAAAATGGTATAGCCACTTGACAGATTATCTGTATTTCAAGTATTTATGAAGGTAATTAATCAAATTAACATATATATGATAAATTGAGTTTTTAAAAAAATCCACAAAATAATGCATAAAGACAATTCATCACAATATTTTCTGTGGCTGTGTTTGGCAGTGGGAAATTGGACAACTTAAAACTCTCCTTTTCGTTTATCTCATTTGCAAAATAGTTTTTAATGCTCAGGCCTTATTGGTTGTACCTCACTGAAATCGGTAAAATTCACGTGTTTTTTTACCTGGTCCCAAGTGAGTACTATGTTATTGTAAACTGTTTGAAGAAAGGCACAACTGCTTTTGTACAGACAATTGCTAGAGGAATTTATAATGTATTAGAGGAGATTAAAATATGGACATATTTTCACTGTAGCTAATCTGGATCAATGTAAATATTCCCTGTCAACCACCCTGGGCTTTGTCTACTACAGTCCTTGTTACTACTGTTCTGAAGCAGGCTCACTACCACTCTTCAATAATAATTCCTAGTAGTCAGGGGGCTTAGATGACATAGACAAAGGATATAATGCAGTACTCTGAAATTTGTGAAACATGTAATATTTTTTTTTTTTAGTTATCTGATGAATAAGCAAAATAATACTCTAGCTTCTTGAAGAGATTCAGATGTTATTTAAAGATGGAACATTATCCATATAGAGGATAATAATGGGCTTGGGCTTGAAATTACAAAACGTAAGAAGCTTTTTCCCAACAACAACTAGTTACTGTCTAACAGTTTTAAATTAAGGTGCCTGCACTTGGACAATAAATAAAACAACACAGTGCTCCAATCTGTACTTTAGCTGTATGTTCAATGAAGAAAGGGGAAAGTTATATTGAAAACTGCTGATCTTACAAATCTAGTGCTGACAACTCATTTATCATTAACAATAAAGATGCCCATCAGTTTTTGAGTCGAGGCCATATCCTAAGACTGTGCTAAGCACAATACCCACATTAGTTCGATCCTCAGCAATAACTCTGTGAAGTAAGAATAATTATCTCTATTAGTAAGTGAGGAAATGGAGAGAGTAAATGGTAGAGACACAGCGAGAAATCATCTTTGCCTGATTCAAAAACCTCTTAACCAAAACACTAGTTCTGAAAATTTTTTCATTTATAGTTAATTTAACGATCTTTAACTTTCAGTTACTATGCAACAATACTCTGATGTTAGAGATAGAAAACCATGATTGCTGCTATATGTTAAGGTACACAGATGCAATCTAGAAAACATAAAACTGTGGAATGGGATTTTTAGCAATATTACAAAATAAAAGAAATCAACATAGAACAAAAATACTACTAAGCTATACAGACACAAACTTGTCTGTATAAATTCTAGAATTTTTCAATTAGGCAAAAATTCCCGAATACTTCTCCCTTTGAGAAATAAATGCTGCTTTTAGCTTCAAGGGTTAAATGTTTTTTCTAGTACCCTTTATGAGAAAGGTAATTAAAGGCAGCCAACTAGGCTTCATTTAAATTATTTACTTAAAAGGCACAGTGTATATCCTAAGCATCTAAGTAAAACCACACAGTGCATGGTGGCACATGGGTTGAAGGGTATGCAAGCCACATAGAGCCATCAAAACCTTCTTACTCATGTCATGCATAGTATTTCCACACTCCAGTATTTCTAAAATAATTTAAGACTATTTTCACAATCAGCTATTGTAAATCTTTCCCTTCTAAGATGGTTTAGTGTCCTCTAAATACTACAAAAAGAAAAGATACACTGCATTTTGCAAATGTAGCCTGCACCTAACGTTTGCATGGTTGCAAATTAACCATGAATGTGGTTGAAGAGAGGACATATTCAAACCTGAGAAGCATTTGCTCTGTGAGCTATCCTGAATTTTTAAAGATGTCAAAACACCAAGAAGAAGCAAGATATGAATGATAAGAAAGGACAAATTAAGAGGCTAAAAGAATGGTTAAACAGTGACAATAAAATTTTTGCTTAGCATGAATATCTGTTCCACCAGCAGTTGTGGGCAGATATTTTCGGGTAGGTGGATCCAGCTGCCATCCACAGCCTCTTTTCTCCCACTTCAACTTCCAAAGATTAGCCAGTGGATGTCCATGTCCACCAGTGAGCTGTCACCAATGGGACGTAAGTGAAAGATGCTAGGTAGATTCACTCATTCAGATTTAATATAAGACTTCTAAAAGATACGATAGACTTGGCTGGCGTGCCCTTTTGCAGCTTGCTTTTAGTGTATTCCTCCCTCACTAGCAGGGCAGCAGCCATCTTGTGACAATAACCGAACAAGCATGCAAATGGCGGCCTCTCTACTGACGTGGCAGAGTGGAAAGGATCGAGAGAGCCTGGGTCCCCGATGGCCTTGTTAACCTGCTTACCAGCCCTGGCCCACATATTCTATGACTTTGTTACAAGTGACAAAAAAGCCTCTTCACTTTTGTTTATTCCATGGTCAGTCTTTGTTTTTTGTTTTTTTTTGTAACTTAGAGCTGAATGCATTTCTGACACACCTATGGTACTGTATGATACCTACACTGATGTCTTAATCTGAAGTAAAATAACACGTGAAAAGCACAGACGTCTGTGCCTTAAAATCTTGACAATTCATAGTACAAGTTCACTTGGTTTTTTTAAATTTATTTATGACTGGCTGAAAGCCAGTTATATTAGGTCTGTTTTTCCTTCTGAAAACTCTGATGGAGTTTTAGAGGATAGAATTTCACAGACTGCCATCTTTTAATTTACAAAGCTGCTCCTCTTTGCTGCTTGTCTATGTCAAGCTAGGTTTATAATGACAAACATGAAGCTAAATTTCTCTGTTACAACATAGAAATGGACAACAGTAGTCCACATCTGCATTTGGGGGAGAAATTCTGGAGGTAGAACGCATTGGGAATCAGGAGACTTAGTTTTATTCATGTTGATTGGCAAGATAAAAAATGAAGGAACAATAAAAACCTCCTGCATCTAACTATTAATACAAGATTTAATGAGAGAATGAGGAAAATACTTTCCACTAGGACAAGTGTTTTTTTCACTGCTTCCTTCCTGTGCCTTTTCACTTCCACCTTGGAGAAGGCTAGTAGGCCCTCTATTATGAACCTAGTAAAACAGATGACACCATAATGTAACTCCAGTCTCCAGAGTTCTATTCTTAGTCTGCAGGATAGCTCTTTTGCTCCCCTTCCCCAATTGCTTAATCTCACGTATTGCTGAGGCTCTCTTTTCCTGCCTAGGTTGGAAGTTACTCCCCATGGAGAGATCATATCTCATTTATCTCTATCCATTTCCTCAAGCACTCAGAACTTGTGTACCTAACAGAAGCACCTGATATTGGCACAGGACATTTCCAACAGCTGGATTATCTCATTTGTTCTTTGAATCAAGACTATTTTGAAGACCATTAGAGATCCTTAACATTTTGTTATGGAGAAGGAAAACTGAGAGGTTGGTTTGCTGGCCCCAGGGTCAAACAGTTACAAAAAGCTAGAGACTAGACCTTCTCATTGCTACTTTGATATCCTTTGTACTATGTCATGCCTATCAAAGTCACTTAAAGAACATTAAATAAAATAAGCACATTAGTGAAGTCTCTCAATGGGGGAAAAGACAAGTTTTACAAAACTATGGTTACTTAAATGCTGTAATGAACACAGACAAGGTTTTGAGACTATCCTCACTTAAAGAAATCACTCTTTCTGCATGTCACCAGAGCCTCTTTTCCACCTCCAGCAAAAACACCTCTGTTACAAAAGGCAGATAGACATCACCACAGCAAGTGAGAGAATGTGCCCTGCAGAGCTCACTTCCAGAGAAACAGAAGAGGAGCACAAAACTGTTTTCGGTTTGATACCATTCAGAAGTTATATTCTTCTTCAGAAGTATGTGTAAATAGATTTAAGCCTCTCTAATATCATCCTTTTTGGGGGCGTTTTGTTCTGTAATCACTGAAGAAATGTTTACTAGAATTGACAGAAAAACTTGTTGATACATGTTTATTAGAATTGACTTCCCAGAAGTAGCAGCCCAGATGCCAAGGCCCACGGGAAACTAATGCTGGGAGTCAGAGTTCAAAGCCCGTAGTCACCAAAGGCAAGAATGGTGCTGCTTCCCCGCCAAAAAGAAGCAAAAGAAGGCCCCTAAATAGTCCGCTGCCTAGGAGGCTGGGGAAGGGCGGAAAGCCAAGGCTGCTGCTTCTCCTCCTAAGGGCAGGGGGTCCAAGACCATGCCTGTACCACTGACCAGGAAGGCAGAGGTCCCCAAAGGCCTGAAAGAGCCCGCCATGCCAAAAAAGGCCTCTTCATTCAAAGGAGCCAGTAAGAAGGCAGAAGCCAAGAGTGAGAAGCGGGGTGGAGAGAGACTTAAGATTCCTTTGGTGTTTTTATTCCCTCACAAACCATCACTCTATTTATTTCACTGCAATCTATTTATCAATAAAGATATTTCTTTTCATCTCACAAAAAAAGGTGGAATTAAAGGTAGCACTTCAACTCATTTGTTATTTATACAATATTTTATCTCAAAACAGAAGTAACTGTACAAATTTAGTGGATTATATAAATTTTACTTATTTGTAAAACAATCTGACAATATAGAAACTTTTTTTTTTTGGTGGTTCCCTGGCTGGAAATAGAAATATTTTTTAAAGTAAAAATTTGCAATTCTATTACCTAGAGATGACTGATGCTAATTTTGGTGTGAATACTTGAAGAATTTCTAATATTTACATAGACAAGTACACACACATACACATTTGCTTTTCTTTCTTTAAAAAAATAATTATAAAATCATAACAAAACTGCTCTATTTGCTTTTAACAACTATTTCATTGCTATCTTTCCACATGGAAAAAATGGTGAGACATCTTCATTTTTAATGAATATAGCCAATCTCCAGTTATGGAAATCTTTGGAGGTTGTTTCCATTTTTCACTGTTAAAAAACAATGTTTCTATAATGTGTAGCCTTGTATATTTTGTGTGCTTGTCCAATTATTTCCTTAGGATGAATTCCTAGAAGCAGAATTGCTTGGTCAAAGCAAATTCTACAAGTTAACACTTACTGCCAAATCCCCTCCAAAAGCATTGCACCAGTTTACATTCACCAAGAGCATTAACAACGATGGAGCTGCCACTTCTTACCACTTGTCAATACTGAACCTTGACAATATTTTTCATTTTAGCTACTCTATGCATGTAGTCTTTTAATGTACATTTCTTTGATTATTAGAGAAGTTAAAATGCTATTCATGTTTGTTGGCTATTTGTAGTGTGTGTGTGTGTGTGTGTGTGTGTGTGTGTGTGTGGTCTTTTCACGTACTTGGCCCATTTTAAAAATTATGATTTATTTTTTTCTTATTTGTAAGAGTTCTTCACTATTGGCATATGTAGTCTGTCATATATTTTGTAAATATCCCCCTGCTCTGAATTTGTTGTCACATTTTGTTTTTAGGGAGCCTCCCACTCCAATACAGGTTAAAAAAGTTTAAGTGGTGGACTATGTGATGTTTATGGGCCCTGCGTTTGGTATCATGTTTTACTGGTATCTTCTGAAATTGCTTCTAAGCCTAGTTTACCATCATTTTTTGCAAATGTCCAATGGACATTTGAAAGGGATATGTGTATTTTTTACTTGTAGGGCACACAATTTTTTCTTTGCCTATTAAATCATCCTTGTTAATTACCTCCATTAATTTTTCTAGGTCCTAACTTATTTTTGGTTTGCTTGGTCCATCAGGAATAAAGAAAATATAGAAGTCACACTCTGAATTACGGTTGTTGTAATTTTCCCTTTGAAATTCTAACAGGTTTTGTATTATGCTCACCATTCAATGGCCTTCAGTGTGTGAAGGTCTCTGCCTTTTCATCTTTCTATGCAATTCTACTTCTCATGGCAAAACCTCTGTTATTGGTCTCTAGCCCTAGCTTCAGTCTAGAAGAGTTTAATGGGGCCAGAGGTGAGGGGTCACTCAGCTTTTGCTCACTCTATCACCAACAATTCTAGAAGCTCATTCAAGCTTCAAGTTCCAAGAATAGTATAGCATTTTCTCTGTTACATTGCCTGGATCACATCAAAATGATTTCGGAGAGACAGTGAGTATAACATGTGGGCTTAATACACTATATTTCTTGATAAGCTGATTTATTAACTGTTTCCCTTGGTTTTCTTACTACATTCTCTCAAGTGAATTAATTCTCTATACAAGAAATTTCCAGATACCAAATTAATTTTATTACAACCTTTTAAACTTACTTCATTCAATTTACAGTTTCAACCAAATTTGGAATTTCTGCACATAATGTGTTTTGTCATGTATTTATTCAACACTTCATTTAAAATGTCCTTATGGATTTCTAAGTGACAAGACTATTCCTTATGTATCTTGTTGAGTTGGCAATGGAAGATAATGTGGAATACATGTGCTTTTTGGCATATATTTAGGCTCCTTTTATACTTTTGTCCCTAGCACCTGCATTAGTTAGCTTATCTTTACCATTCCTATTTAAAGTACATAGTTTATATTCTTTAGCTTCTTCATTCTCATTTCCATTTTCTCAGTTTGGAAACTTACACACAATTCTTCAAGTCAGGACTAGAATCTTACTTTAAGTTAGATAAACTCTTAGGTCATTAAAAAAACATAAGTAGAACTGCTTGGTTGCTGTTTTTTCAGCTTTTACAGAAAGCAGACTCTGCAAACAAAATACAGTATAAAATTGGGCACTTAGTATATTCTCTCTAGGATCAGATAACTTTACATGTGGGGATAGAATTGGGGTAATATGTCACTTAAGTTAGAGATTCAGGGTGTCTTTATGCAATGACCGTGACCACAGATGAGCACTGTCTTCTTTTTCTAATGAGGTTACATGCACGTACAGGGGCTCTTCCAGCCTTTGTTAGAAGTCTACAAGTCCATCTGCAGCTGTCACCAACTTTTGTTTTCTGTGGAACTAGCTGAATTGTCCCAAAGTCTAGAGACCAACAGTTAGTTCCAAAAACCTTTTGAAATTCTAGTTTTAAAGCTTATAGGAATTTGTTGGTAAGATAATGGGATAATTTCAAAGATGGTAAAGTTTCAGTTGAATCTTCATTATGCCAAACAGCAAAATCATTTCACAGTGTTTTTAGAAAATGTACAGAAGCTGGAGTAAATTGTATTAGAACAAGGGAAATCTTTGTTGAGCATGAGTGGCACAAAGCACAGTCTGGTCTATGGTCCACAAAGAGAGAAGAAGGGATAAATGGAGACTGAAGGACAGAGAGGGGACATACTGTCAGTCAGGGAGTCCAGGACCCAGGGGATATAGCTCCTCCCCTTCTTGTCAGAAACCTGGAGAGGTGTGTGAGTAGTTAAGTTGTCAGGGGCCCTTTTCACCAACAGTCCTTCCTTGACTCAGGTTGAGAGGAGAGGAATCAGAGGATCTTGACGTGTTTCTAGCCTTTCCTACTTCTGTTAATAACTTCAACTCATCTTAGACCTTCGGTTATCCAGAACCTCCTTACCCCTATTATTCTTACGTTGCATCCATATTAATTCTAGAATCAATTTTGGTAGATAAGAACTTGCTCAATCCACATCAACACTACTTATAATTAGAACTTGCCTTTTTGACATACTCTTGCTGTCTTACTTCCTTTCAGAAAGGAACACACTGGTCCATGTAGTTAGGCCTGGTAGCCCTGATTGAAAATGTTTAGCATGGAGGGTAGAGGTGACGTGAGAGAGAAAAATATTTAAGGAATCTTTGAAATTCTTTTTTTCTCTATCCTTCCAACTATGTGCAGGTGTGTACATTATTTAGCACACAGTCAAGCAGGGCCATTTCAAGACTTTTACAGGGCCTTCATACTTTTAATTTTGGAAACTCCATTCACACATCATAGCAAACATTAAAATGCATCCATGTCCCACATTAAATGTGATTTTTTTTGTTGCAAAACCTTCAAGTGGATTTTATAATTTTGCCTTTAAATTTTATTTGGCTCCTAGTAATGCATGTAATAAACATTTGGCTTTGATTTCTCAGGATATTCAAAAATTATTTCTAATACTATGACATTTTATGAATATTTAAATTTAGCAACTAATAAAGTTTACATGTTTTGTAGCTATCTAATTATAATTTATTAATTTTATTTCTGCAATTTTCTCATCATATTTTTGAGACAGTATTCATTTCTCCAGCCCTTGGTCTTTTTCCAGTCCCCTGGACGGCTTTTGTCACTGTACTCAAAATGACTAATGAAAGAACTTTCCAGGAAGAAGCATAGTTAATGCAAAGGTACTGTGAGAAGAAAGAGCTAAGAGGAGACCCATGTGGTTGGCGTGACTGAAAAGGCAGGGAGGCAGGAGAGGCTGAGCGGGCCAGGACACCCAAGGCTTACTATGGATATTTTGTGCCCCATCATGCATAGAAAGTAATTGTCTCAAACTATTGTATTTCTGTTTCAACAAGCCAGATATATATGAATCTAAAACATGAAATGCAAACTTCCCTTATTAATTTATTTAGTGGTATGTTCTCTTTCTTCTGAAATCTCACTTAGCTACTTAGTCCAAAGGGAGATTTTTAGAAAAATGTGACTTCGGAGAAATAAATGACTCAAAAGTCAACCGTTTGAATATCATCAGGGTACGAGTCTTGGAAGACGGTCATTTTGTCCATTCCTTTGGCAGGTCCTAAGGCTTCGCCCTCTGATACATGTCTTCAAGTGGCACATTTAGCCACTGCCATCATTGTATAAGCACATGCCGGTGACACTATTAGCCTCTGAACTGAGTTCCTTCTACCACTCCTCTCATGACCCTATACCATCTATTCACACAGCAGCTACAAATTTTTAAAATACGAGGGCTGTGCAGAAAGTATCCATCCATGTAATATGAAAAACAGGCATTTATAGCTGGAATTTTCCTGGACAGCCCTCATATAAGTATGATCACATCATTCCTCTGCTCCAAATTATTTACTGGACTCGTCTAACACTTAGAATAAAATTCAAAATCTTCATGTTGCTTTATAAGGTCCTAACATAATCTAGTTCCTTGCTTGCCTCAGGGCCTTTGTTCTTGCTGTTCTCTCTGCTTGCAATGCTTTCTGTGTGCTTACTTGCATAGATGTCTCTTTCTCATCATTCTGGTCTCTAATGCCTTCCAGGAGGGCTTTCCTGACCACCTTACCTAAAATAGTCTCACTCTCCACTTCTGCCACCCAACACTTCATTCCCTTGTCCTCATAATACTTACTACAATCTGTGAAATATTATGAATTTGTTTACTGCTGTTATTCCCCTCTAGAATACAAACTTCACAAAGACGTTTTCTATCTTTATCTCCAATACCAGCTGCTGCACCTCCAGAACAAATACTGCTTATAATGCAATCAATAAATAGCTGAATGTATAAATTAGTTTGTCAATGAATAAAAATTTTCAGGTAATAAAATTCTCATGATGAAAAAGCAAATAAATAGGCTCTATTTTAGAAAGCAATTTTTTAACCTGTTTGGGGGTATATTTAATTGTATTATCAATTTTAAGAGGCCTGGGTCCTGAAAACACTTTTTTTCATAGTTTTTGAAAATAATGTGACTTTTCAGTTTGTCACTCAATATATTTTACATTATTTATCTGCTAAGCTTCCTAGAATGATCACTTACTATGAAATAATAGTTGAAGTGGCTTTTGGGAGCTAGCTCACCCCAACTGACTTCCTTTAGCAGCACAGTTTAAGTTGACTTACTGTTCTTTTTAAAAGTGTTTATAAAAATATAGTACCCAACTGCTGGTGGGAGTGCAAATTGGTACAACCACTGTGGGAGGCAGTGTGGAGGCTCCTCAAAATATTGGGAATGGAGGTACCATTTGACCCAGCAATCCCCCTTCTGGGGATCTACCCAAAGAACTTGAAAACCTTTGTCCACAAAGACTTATGTACCCCAATGTTCTTCGCAGCGCTGTTCACAGTGGCCAAAACATGGAAACAACCAAAGTGCCCTGCGACAGATGACTGGATAAAGAAGCTGTGGTACATACACACAATGGAATGTTACTCAGCTATAAGATGAAATACTGCCATTTACAACAAAATGGATGGACCTGGAGTTCATCATGCTTAGTGAAATAAGCCAGACAGAGAAAACAAAGAACTGTATGACTTCACTCATATGCGGAATATAAAACTGAAAGCAAAGAAAAAAAGAAATGAACAAACCAGTAACCCATGAACACAATCAATAGTTTAATGTTTATTTGGGGACAAGAGGGTTAGGGAGGGGAGAAAGGGGAGGGGGTGGGAGAGGAGGGGGAGCTAAATATAAGGTGATGGAAAGAGAAGTCACATTAGGTGGTGAACTTATTATACAACAAGTTGACAATGCACTGTAGAATTGTATGCCTGAAACCTATGTAATCCTTGCTAACAGATGTCACCCCAATAAAAAAAATATAGTACCAAGTATACTAGGCTTACTTAAAAATTACTTAAACTGACAAAATGTCTATGTGAGTTATAGATGATGTTCAATGAAAGAAAAATCCTAAAGATATTCACTTGGATATTATTTTTATTCTATAGGTATATTCATCTTATAAAGGGATAGACAGAAATTTGTTTTTTCTGGAACCTAAGAGGTCAGGGTTGTCTAAAATTTCAGCTGGGCACTAACCCAACCTCTCCTTGCTGATGTTCACCAGTGACACATTCCTTGTGTTAGCATTAGGCAACCTCCTTGACTAGTTTCATAACACCAGTCAAAAGGAATACAGAGCTGCATGTAGTAAAGACTGCTCGTAATCCCTTCAAACACATATTCCTATTTTTAAAAATTAACCAAAAAGTAGCAGAAGGAAAGGTAAGACCCTCACGAAAAATGTTTGGTTCATTGCATGCTAAATGTGTACTAGATCCTTCTGTGGGCCTGAATGTCCTCACAGATGCGTGTTAGGTCTGTGCAAGCATGAGCTCTGGAGGTGTTTCTCCAGAGTGGTTAGGAAATCTTGTGTTATCCATTACTGCACATTGTTATTGATTTTTAATTGTTCTCTTAACCTAGAAGTGCCTATCAATGACTTTTTAGCTCCTCTTGTATATTTTAAAACACATTTCCACTCATCATTCAGTTCCAATGTTTTTCATTAACAGAGCCACAGTACTATTTTCCACCTATTATTGTAAGTGAACTGTATTTAATTTGTAGTATGAGATAAATAGGCTTTTACGATCCTTTAGCCTGGGAGTTTCCCCTTGGTGACTCTTCTCATAAAATATATAAATTATTTTTCCTTGTCAATGCTTCTAGATGCCACATGAAATATGAACATATGCTTTTTGAATATCCTGAACACGTAGCCATTTGTTCATTGCCTCTGACTTGGGCCACCCACCCTGCAGCTTCTTTTACACCTCTACTTTCCTACATCTCCAGAGCTGACAATGCCATGTGGGGTTGATATGAAAAAACTAGGCTTCCAACATCCTCTCATCACAATACTATATAGTATACAATGTCACCCTTGTTTCTTATGCCTTTTGTCATTCACAGCTAATTTTAATTTTTGCATGTTGCTCTTTTACTTTCTCTCTACTTACACTGCTTCCTTTAGGAAATACCTCTTACTAAAAAATGACCCTAATATGACTAGTGCTAGTGATGTACTTGCATAAAGAAAAAAAAGAAAGAACTTTAATTTAAAAAAATTAGATACAACAAAGAATGAGTACCTTCTATTTTTATGTCCATGAAAGTACCTAGGAGGCCCTTTCAACATTCCATATCATATTTATTTCTAAATCTTTTTAAAATTAAATGTGATTTTCTTTAAGCACCATTAAATAGAAATAAAACCTATAGCTTTTATTTCATCTTATTTTTTACTTTAATCATATTTTTCCAGTTTTTTTGAGATATAATTGCTATATGACATTGTATGAGTTTTTGACATACAAGATAGTGATTTGATATATACATATATTGCAAAATGATTACCACAATAAGGTTAGTTAACATCCATGCCCTTACAGAGTTACAAAATATTTTCTTCTTGTGATGAGAACTTTTAAGATCTACTCTCTTAGCAACTTTCAAATATATTATTATAATACAATATTGTGAACTATAGCAATCATGCTGTACGTTATATCCCCAAAATGCATGTATCTTATAACTGGAAGTTTGTTGCTTTTCACCACCTTCACCCATTTGGCTCACCCTCACCCCCGACCTCTGGCAACCACCAATCTATTCTTTGTATTTATGAGTGTTTTTTTTCAAGATCCATCCATGTTGTCACAAATGGTAGGATTTCCTTTCTTATGGCTGAAAAATTTTCCATTGTTTAAATATACCACATTTTCTTTGTCTAGTCATCTGTTGGTAAACAATTAGGTTATTTCCATGTCTTGACTATTGAAAATAATGCTGACATAAATACAAGAGTGCAGTTACCTTTCTGAGGTAGTGATTTTGTTTCGTTCAGATTTATACCTAGAGGTAGAATTGCTGGATCATGTGGCAATCCTACTTTAAGTATTTTTTTAGGAACCTCCAGTTATCTACAGTGGCTGCATCAATTTGCATTTCCACCAACAGTGAAATCCCTTTTTGCCATTTCCTTGGCAATACTATTTGCTATCCCTTGCTTTTTTTTTTTTTTGATATTATCCATTCTAACAATCGTGAAGTAATATCTCATTGTGGTTTTGATTTGCATTTCCCTAATGATTAGTGGTAATGAGCACCTTTTCATGTACCTGTGGTCACTTGTACGTCTTACTTGAAAAATGTCTATATAAATCCTCTGCCCATTTTTTAATTGCTTTTTATGGGGGGCTATAGAGTTGTATGATTTCTCTTCATATCCCCTTATGAAATATATCATTTGTAAATATTTTCTCACATTTCATAGGTTGCCTTTTCACTTTGTTGATGGTTTCCTTTGCTGTGCAGAAGAAGGTTTTAGCTTAATGTTAGTCTCCCTGTTGATTTTTATCTTTGTTGCCTTTGCTTTTGCTGTCAAATTCAAAACATCATTGGCAAGATTGATGTCAAGGCGATCACTGTCTGTTTCCTTCTAGGAGTTTTATGGTTTATGTTGCTAACATTCAAGTTGTTGATACAATGGCTGTATGGAAAGTATCTAGCCGTTTAATATGAAAAATAGAGGCATTTATGGCTGAATTTTTTCCAGACACCCCTCGTATATTTTAAATTAATTTTTGTGTATGGTATAACATAGTGGCCCAGTTTCATTCTTTTTCATATGGTGACTGTCCTTTCCCCTCTGCATATTCCTAGCTCTTTGATAAAAAATTAATGGACTATATATGATTTACATCTGGGCTCTGTATTCTCTTCCCTATTGAGCTAGTGTCTATTTTTATGCCATACTATATGTTTTTATTACTATAGCTTTGTAATACAATTTGAAATCAGGAAGTGTGATACCTCCAGCTTTTTTTCTTCTACCTTTAGATTTGCTTTGGTTATTCAGGGTCTTTTGTTGTTCAATACAAATTTTAGGACTGTTTGTTCTAGTTCTCTGAAAAATGCCATTGGAATTTTGATAGGTGTTGCATTGAATCTATAGATTGCTTTGGGTAATATGAACATAAACAATATTAATTCTTCCAATCCATGAACATAAATTTTATTTCTATGTATTTGTATCTTCTTCAATTTCTTTTATTAATTTGTTACAGTTTTCAGGGTACAGTTATTTCACCCTCTTGGTTAAATTTATTCCTAGGTATTTTATTCTTTTTGATGCAATTGTAAATGAAATTGTTTTCTTAATTTCTCTTTCTGTTACTTCATCACTAGTGTTTAGTAATACACCTGATTTGTGTATACAAGCATACCTCAGAGCTATATTGTGGACTTGGTTCCAGACCAAATAAACACTGGAATAAAGTGAATACGACAATAAAATGGGTCACACAATTCATTTTTTTGTTTTCTGTTGCATATAAAAGTTGTTTATACTAAACTATAGTCTATTAAGTGTTTAACAACATTATGTAAAAAAAGAAAAACAATGTACATACCTTAATTAAAAAGCACTTTATTGCTAAAAATGTTAACTGAGTCTTTAGGGAGTTGAAATCCTTTTGCTAGTGGAGGGGGGTCTTAATAAAAATGCTACATCTGCAAAGCACAATAATTGAGGTATGCCTATACTGATTTTGTATCCTGTAACTCTGCTAAATTTGTTTATTATTTCTAATACTTTTTTGGCGGAGGCTTTAGGGTTTTCTGTATCTAATATCATGTCATCTGCAAATAGAGATGGTTTTATTTCTTCCTTTCTGATTTGAAGTATTTTATTTCTTTTTCTTGGTTAGGAGTTTCAGCACTATGCTGAATAAAAGCAGTGAGAGTGATCACCTTGTCTTGTTCTTGATTTTAGAGAAAAAGCTTTCAACTTTTCACCGTTGGGTATTACACAAGCTGTAGACTTGTCATGTGAAGGTTGTCCAGAAAGTATCCAGCCACGTAATATGAAAAATAGAGGCAATTATGGCTGGATTTTTTAAAGACAGCTCTCATATATATATATTGAGGTATATTATTATGTTGAGGTATGTTCCCTCTATACCTACTTTGTTGTAATTTTTTATCATAAATGAATGTTAAATTTTGTCAAACGTCTTTTGTGTATCTATTGGGATGATCATACAATTTTTTCTTTCATTTTGTTAATGTGGTATATTATGTTGATTGATTTGCAGATATCAAACCATTCTCAAATCTCTAGAATATATCCCACTTAACCATGGTGTATGATCTTTTTAATGTATTGTTGAATTCAATTTGCTTATATTTGTTGAGGATTTCTGCATCTATGGTCATTAGGAATATTGGCTTTCTTGTGGTGTCCTTATTTGGCTTTGATATCAGGGTAATACTGTCCTAATATGCATTTGGAAGTGTTCCTTTCTCTTACATTTTTTTGCAAGAGTTTGAGAAAAATTGATATTAATTATTTTGTAAATATTGGTAGAAATTACTTGTGAGACCAACTGGTCCTGGTTTTTTGTTTGTTGTGAGGTTTTTGATTACTGATTCAGTCTCCTTACTAGTAATTTGTCTGTTCAGATTTCCTATTTCTTCATAATTTAGTCTTGGTAGATTTAAAAATTATTCCATTTCTTCTAGATTATCCAATTTGTTGGCATATAATTAATTATTCATAGTAGTCTCCTATGATCTTTTGTATTTCTGTGGTATCAGTTATAATACCTCTGCTTTCTATTCTGATTCTGTTTGTGCCTTCTTTTTTTTCTTGGTAAGCCTAGCTAAAGTTTATTTTGCTTATCTTTTCACAAAAACAGATTTTGGTTTCATTGATCTTTTCTATCTTTATCTAACTTATTTCCATTCTGATCTTTGTTATTTCCTTCCTTCTACTGACTTGGTGCTTAGTTTGTTCTTTAATTCCTTGAAGTATGAAGTTTGGTTGTTTATTTGAGATCTTTCTTGTTTCTTTCTTTCTTTTTTTTTTTTGGGGGGGGGGGCGGTGAGTAGTTCCTTGACTGGGAATCAAACCCAGGCCGCTTTCTTGTTTCTTGATGTTGACATCTATCACTATGAACTTCTCTCTTGGAACTGCTTGGGCTCTATGCTATGTGTTTTGTTATGTTGTATTTCCATTTTTATTTGTCTCAAAATATCTTTTGATTTCTCTTTTGATTTTCCCATTGGTTGTTCAATAGCATGTTGTTTCATCTCCACCTACTTGTAAATTCTCTAGTTCTATTCTTGTAATTATTTTGTAATTATTTCTAGTTTCATGCCATTATGGTCAGAAAAGTTGCTTAATATGATTTCAATCTTATTCAATTTATTAAGACTTGTTTTGTGGCCTAAAATATGATCTATCCTGGAGAGTGTTTGTATGTACTTGAGAAGAATATGTTCTGCTGCTTTTGGATGGAATGTTCTATCCAAATGTCTGTTAAATCCATATGGTCCAATGTGTTATTTAAGTCTAATGTTTCCTTACTGATATTCTAATTGAATAATCTATCAATTATTGGAAGTGGGGTATTGTAGTCCCTTACTAATATTGTGTTGCTGTCTTTTTCTCCCTTCAGATCTGATAATATTTCCTTTATATATTTAACTTCTATGTTGGATGCATAAATATTTATATACTGGGGTGCCAAAAAATGTATACACATTTTTATGAGATGTTATCTATGTTTTACTTTTTGAAGTTGAATTGAATTATGGTAGCAATATGCAGTAGGATGTTTGCTCAAAGATGGTTTTAATCAAATGAATACTAGCATCACCATGAAACAGTCAGGACAGTCAAAGAATATGGTGGAAGTACAGTTGTCATTTGAGGAGTGTAAGTGGTATTTGATACTTGAGAATGTGTTTGAGTCTCCCCCATGTTCTCCTGACTTAACACCCCTGGACATCTACCTTAAAGGATGTGGTGTACCATAGAAAACTGGCAGTACTTTGGGAAGGAATTGAAATGGTGTGTGCAGCGAAACAAGTAGACCCTTGGGTCAACATTGCACAAGCAGTAGTTCACCCTAATCGAAGTGTCTGGATGCTGATGGTGACCATGTTGTAATTGCAGAAGTCAGGCATGACTTGTATTCACTTTTTTGTTATTAGTATATATATGAGTGTTACAATTTTAATGCAGTTTTTTCCTTTCCTAAAATATGTATACATTCTTTGGGCACCCTCTGTATGTTATATCCTCTTATTGTATTGATCCTTTTATCATTATATAATGATCTTCTGTCACTTATTACAGTCTTTGTCTTAAAGTCTATTTGCATGATATAAACATAGCTTCCCCTGCTTTCTTCTGGTTTCCATTTGCATGGAATATCTTTTTCCATTCTTTTACTTTCAGTCTGTGTGTGTTCTTAAAGCAGAAGTCTCTTGTAGGAAGCATATAGTTGGGTTCTTCCCCTACCTTTTTAAAAATCCATTCAGCCAATTTATGTCTTTTGATTGAAAAATTCAGTCCATTTACACTTAAAGTAATTTTTTATATGTATGGACTTATTATTGCCATTTTGTTATCAGTTTTCTGGCTCTTTTATAATGCTTCATTATTCTCTTGCTCTTCTCCTTTGTGATTTGATGATTTTCTGTATTGGTATGCTTAGATTCCTTTCTCTTTATCATTTTTGTATCTATTATAGGTTTTTGTTTTGTGCTTACCAGGAGGCTTATATTAAATACCTTATATATATTTATAACAGTTTATTTTAAGCTAATAACAGCTTAAGTTTGAATGCATACTAATGCTATAAATTTTTACTTTCCCAACACATTTTAGATTTTGATGTCACATTTATATCTTCTTATCTGGTATATCTATAATGCTAACAAATTATTTTAGTTTTAGTTGTTTTTACTACTTTTGTCTTTTAACTTTCTTATTATATTTACAAATGATTTTCCCATCACCATTACAACATTAGAATATTCTGAATTCAACTAAAATTTACCTTCATCAGTGACATTTATACTTTCATATGTCTCCCTACTACGAATTAGTGCCTTTTTTTCAACTTGAAGATCTTCTTTAACATTTCTTATGGAACCTGTCTAGTGGTTCTGAACTCAATTAGCTTTGCTTATCTGGGAAACTCTTTATCTCTCCTACTATTATAAAACCAGTTGCAAACACTAATATGCTATAACAATTATCCCTTCATAGTTGTACAGATTTTGAAATCAAATCCCTACATAACATAACAGCAATGTCCTTCTCACCTCTGTACCTAGTCAGTCTATTAGATAAGACAGAGAAATGTAAATGTCCCTTGGTATTATCATTAATAGTGTGTCAAATAATGTTTAATAAATCTCAATTAAAATTATTCCATTAGTGATCTTAAATATATTTAAATGATTTTAAATACTATTTTTAGAACATAAAGCAAACAGAGGTTCTGATTTCAGATATTATGTATAGCAGAAAGGAAAGCACTACAAATAATTAAAACCAATTCATTTCTCCACAGAAAAATGTGCTCTCAGATGACAGACTGTAAAGTGATTTATAGCATATTGACTGCAGTTCTTCTAATGAAAAAGCAATTGTCCAAGTTTTCCCTGGAGAACACTCTCAGTAACAATAATCCATGCTCATGGAAAGTCATGAGTTAGAAAATGAGAACCAAATGAACTCACAGCTGGGAAAAGCCAACACTAATTAATTTAACACCAGCCATTTGTAGAGACATGTATATACATTTCAAAATTTCCCTTGGGAGAAACAAGGTCATTGAAGGGCATAGGCCACATATTTTAACATGTTCAAAGAATTTTTACTTAATAAGATAATATGCTCCAAAGGTTTTACATTAAAAAGTAACTTGTTTAAAGACCAAGAAGTTATGATAAATAGTTGCTCAATACCAGCATTTGAATTTCAATATTGTAGCAAGTATTTATGAAAAACATTCCTAAAGTAAGTTCACATTGAACTTGGACAATATATTCCTCAAGAGCAGCAGAGAGAAAACAATGTCATTAAAAGGGGCTTTATTCTGATTCAATGGCTAACAAAATGGGAACAATTTGAGATCTTCCATGTTGTTTCATCTTTATAAGCAGCAAGCATTTGTCATGTCCTTATTAAAGCAGTTAATGTGTTTCCCTAGTCTCATTATCACTGCCAGAGTATACTTTCTGTTGTTTTATAATGACAAATTTTTTTTGTTTCTGAGAAGGTAAGAAAAGTCAAATCTGATTGCTCACATGCGGTTGTTAATGAAACTCCTTCAAGGTACCCATGGGAATTGTATAGTTATTTATATTTTCTTATGGTTTTCTATAACTATTGTGATTATACTGTCACAAACTAAATGCATCTCTACCAACTCAAGCAGTGGTGGGTTAAGAATATTCATCAGACTGGTGTGAAAGGAGATTGTTCTGAGGGTTTTGATCGAAGTACAGAAATTATACTGCTGTTATCATGCATTCAACCCAAGTGTTAAATTAAAATGCTCAGCAATGTTGGAGTTTATTTGAGCAGATGTTAACCATTTTTGAAAATAAATTGATATAGGACTTGCCTTCATGATATCACTCTTTGCTGTATTAAAAGTGGTGGGAAAAAACTACTACACAAACTGGTATATGACCAATTTGATTATTGTTAATTCATTTAAATGTTCAGAATCATGAAATTCAAATAAATCTCATTTCAGTTAATATCTCTGTATCTTATTTGCTTTACCCCTTTATTTTAGGGTAAAAGGGGTAAAAGGACTACAAAAGAAGATCCACAAACAAGCATCTGAGGCTATCAACTATAGAAAAACATGATAACCTTTCATACTTTGTTGTATAGAAATTTTATTGTATCTAGCTTGACAGTGCTTGCAGCAAAAGTGATCAGCTATACTTCCATTCCATTAACCGTCATTTGGATGCTAGACTTTTAGCCTGCTGTGTGTGAGATGTGACTGTCCATACACAATTCCCATCAAAGGTAATTTTCTGTGCAATGGTGTGTAAAATTTACCTCTAATTATGATAAGGTCACTGATGGGTTATTTATGATATGCTCTCTGGAGACAGTTGTGGTGAATAGCTTTCGGCAAGATTCATCTGGAGAAATTAAATTGGTTTGACTATGACTCAATAGAAAGTAAAAGTCTCTTAGAAAATTATTCCTCAATCATGTTTAAAGTCCTAACTGAACCCAGAGAGGAGCAGTAAGCACAGTGATGAAAACTGTAGGTTTTGAAATTACAAAGACCCTATTTTCATCCAGGATTTCTGGTTCTATAAGGCCCTGTAGCTCTGGCCTCTGCATATTTCTTGGCTTCTATTCCTGACATTCACATCCTCACTACCTGGGCTTCCAGCACCACTGGCCTCCTTCTGGTCTCTGGACATACCATGGCCACTCTTGTTTTGGGAGTCTTTGTACCACAAAGTTTCCTGTAGCTGGAATGCTCTTCCCTCAGATCTTCATGTGTCTAGAACTTCCTTGTTCTTCTACTTTCCAATCAGTGAACTGTATTATATTTACTATCTGAACTATCTGAATGTAGCTTCCCCCTCCCTATTTAAGTAACCACTCCCCATCTAGTTAACTAATGTATAATTAAGTTTGCATATGACCATAGTGGGGAAAATATCTAAGAATGAAAGGTATCTTGACTAGGATATCTCAAAATTTTCTTTTATTCATAAAACTTTCATTCTACTTATATGAAATTAATACACATGTTCTTAACAATTATGTGTAGATTGTCCATGAAAATTTCATAAGACATTAAACAAAGCTAGCCATTATCTCAAGTTATTTCTTTGTTCACTAGTTTTACAGCATGACTATGTTAGGCAAGTGTCAAATAAAAATAAATCACAAAAGCAAAAAAAAAGAAAAAAACCTAAGAAAAATTAAATACATGGGTTTTTTGTTTTACTGCTGTGCTTGATATTCATGAAAGAATAATGGGTATCAAGCAGTTCATTTTACTGCATTTTTATTTGTTCTTAGGTTGCCTAAAACATTTAAATACAAATAAAGGGAGTGTAGCAAAAATAATGAAAGCAAACAGCAGGTAACTTAACAAATAATGGAATGTGGGCCACAACTCAAGGGACACTTCTGAGTATTCCACAGATACACCCATAGTTCAACGTGTACTATCCATGAGATATCCATTTCTACTACAGCCTTGTAAGTCCTTCAAACCTTAAAGTACCCACAGTAACTGTGACTGCAACTAATTATCCCTTTTATTCCCCACTAGGCATATTGTGGCTTCACAAGGGCCAGTGTTAAAACTGCTTCCATGTCTAAGCAAAGGCTATCCCACAATCTTGAAACCCCATTGACATTAACTAGATGAGTTACTGGTCCAAAACAGCTGATAAAATGAATTTAAAAAGAGATCTTATTTAACAAATTAGTGATGGAAAAACTTCTTGGACTTTATGTTAAGACAGCATGAATATGTGACTAATCATAAGAAATTTTTTAAAAATAGCCATTAGAGTCATCATTATGATAATGGAGGTCCTCCATGAAGGGAGAATATGTTAGTCATTTTAGTTATTAATACTTTTTGAGGAGAGTTTTTATATGTTTTAATGATGAGAAATGAAATACTGAGATGGATAAATATGGTGAAATTTTATATTTTTTAAAATCTATTAGTATTTTGTTTTTAGTCCTCCTTCCCAAGATAGCCTACTTATAGATATAATAATGACTTTTTAAATGGTTCATGTTCAATATTTGTCAACAAATGACTAAGTGCTAGATGGACTGGAAGATCCTCTGTATTCCAATCCTTAATGCAAACTGTAACACGAACAAAGAGGAAAGCCTTACCAAAGTGTCCAGTCATGGCCACAATATGGCTGAACATTTCCAAGGTAGAATCCCAGAGATTGAGTGACCTCCACAAGATTGGTAAAGTCAAGACTAATGCTGTTGAAGAGGACAGATGTCATAATAATCTCATCAATAGCCCACACGTCTTCTCCTTGGGAAGAATGATATGGCTGCCACCATCTGAACTGAATTCCAAACTGTCTTGCATCATCGGGTAATTCTACAGAGATTATTCTAAAGAAAAAAAATGAAAGTTTAGATTGACATATTAAACCACAAACATTTATAGCAGGATCTTTTTGTTCCTGCGGTATAGTATTTAAAAACAGTTCTCCCACTATTACATTCTTCTGAGATTTCTAATTCCCTGTCTGAGTCCAACAGTCTTCTAAACACATCCAAAAATGAGACCCTGCTTTCACTTATCTGTTTTCAGGAAAGCTTACTCAGTAAAACACAGTTCTCAAAGTGTCAGGGTTTGTCTTAGTCTGGTAAAGGATTTTTGACAGCTTGTTACACATCTTAGAATTTTGGGTTGGTTGGAATCATGGCACTTCCTTATTCCCACGAGTTTAGCATAGTGTGTAAGGTCACTTGCTATGTCATGGTGGCTATGACAACAAACCTTTATCTGACAAATGGGGAAGAAAATTGAGAATTATATCTAATTTCCAGGAGCAATTATTGTACAGAGCAGCAGGAACCATATATTAATTGTCACTGTGATGACATCTGCTTGAAAGCTCCATAAATCATAGTACTATGCTGCTCACAACCATACGCAAGGTGAGATGTGAAGCAAATGGCAATTAGAACATTTGTCTCCATCAATGTACTATTAAACACCAGGAGAAGTGTTTGCAGTAAAGGCACACGGAAGGGACTGAGTCTTTTTTCTAGTGAGCAAAGAAAAACTCCCTAAGACAGGTAACTAATTGGCTAACTTAGAAAAAACTTAATTTAAAAAGTACAATGACTTACACTGGATTTACTAAAAAATTAGATGGCTTTTCACATTTGTATTATGTTATTTTCTGTTATTGTGTAAAGCAATGTTAACTGACATATTGGAAATGTATATTTTTACACACTGAAAGTTATTAAAAAATAATACATGTTTTCTCTTAAAATAATTTGTACATCAGAATATGGGTTGAATAGCATGACGATCACCACTAATATACAGACTACTAGTAAAAACTGATAGAACCTCTTGCAATGTGAGAAAACATTTTTAAATAATAAAAATGAATATCAAATACAAAATATAAATTAGTAAATGCTCTTAAGCTAAAAATACATAGCTATTATATATTTATGATTTTTAAATACCTTCTACAATCTGTTGATGTTTTTGCTAATGTGAATTTATTAGAAGAAAAAAGTAGGTGGTGAACTTATTATACAACAAGTTGACAATGCACTGTAGAATTGTATGCCTGAAACCTATGTAATCCTTGCTAACAGATGTCACCCCAATAAGTCTAACAATAAAAATGAATTAAAAAAAGAAGAAAAAGTAAAATTTAGTTAATATTTTAGTAATTTTCACCTTAAATTTTCTAAATATTTATTTGCTTATTAAATATTAATATATTATTTATATTAAGATATAAAATACATAAAAATAAAAAATATATTTAAACTGTCTCAACAATAAAAACAACTTCATTAACTTAATAATTATTATTAGGAAATTATAATTTTCTTTTATATTAATAATTTAAAAAGTAGTTACTATTCTCTCTGATGAAAATTAACAAATTTTAAATAAATAACAACTGAAAAGTAGAACTTCTCAGGCAACTTTAAAGAAAAATAAAGTGTATATGTATGTATGTATGTGATAATAGTAATTGAAATGACCAACATTTTCCCTGGCAGAGACAGACTCTGTGTGTAATCAGACTCTTAGGTAAAGTCCCTACTCTGATATCTAATGGTTTATAACTTTGCAACCACAGGGAAGGTATTTCTATGTGCCTGTCAGCATTTTCATCTGTGAAACTGGCATAGTATCCCCATGGAGAAGTCAAAGACTTTCTGGTTTTTCATTATTTCTTCTTAGCATCTAGAACAGTGACTGGCAAACAATAAGGACTTAACAAATTCTTGCTGCATGAATAGACTCTATATTATCAGTACACCCTGATAGAGATTTGAATACAGAAACACAGGACGGCAAATATTCTAATGTTAAGCAGCTTTTAAGTGACAATAGCAGGACCCAGACATAGGCAGCATGGCTCTAGAGTCTGTGCTCTTGACCTTTTACTTCATATCTTGGGGGGGGGGGGGTGTTGCAATTCTGCTTTTACCACTCTATGCATATTATAGTGGCTGGTTAGAATAGCTATGGAACCATTTGATTACAATATGCCTAGGTGAAAGCCCAGAGACTTAGGTCAACTTTTTGTATCAATCTTCCTTTTTTTCAGGTAGGTTCTAAGTTCATGCATTCCTTATAATAAAATATAATAATTAAAACAAAAATAATATGATTAGGCTTTATAATATTAATAATTTTAGTCTTATCAATGACATAAGTTTTACATTAATAAAAATACCAATTATTTCACAAGACATTCTAATCAGTTGGAATTAAAAGATTAATGTAGATATATTTACAGACTTCAAATTTTATAAATAACAAGCATATAGAGTTTCTTATTTACTGAGCGAGTCATAGGCAAACAAATTATTAGAAATTGGCTAGGAGTAATAGTGGTTAGCCAACTAGCATATCCATAATTTATGGATCACAATTTTCCAACGACTATGACAGAAAGAAACAATAGCAATTACAGGCAGCAAATTTATACTGAAGAAAATACAGCAAATGGCTAAAGGTATCAAGATATACTCAATTCTCCTAAGAAGAATTTACATGGTTTGTATTAATCATACAGAATATAATTTAGCATCTAAAATACATCAAATTTTACTTCTCCCATGTTGCCTTTTATAAATATTTGTAAGAGGGAAGAAGAAGAGTATCATGGACAGAGGTACATATATAGAAAATGAAAGTGTTTCCTACTTCTTTAAAGAAAAATATCTCCACTCTGATCTTAATCTTTCAAACTATACACACACCTAATGTTGAAAGCTACCTTGATGCTGCCTGGAAGAAAAATGTTGCTGTTAAATGGCAGGCAAGATTAAATGCACCTTTGCAATAGCACATTAAATGAGTAATTATTTTTCATATCAACAAAGATTAATTAAATTTCATGATATAGATTAATTACTGAATTTTGGATCTGTCCATCCTTGTTAGAAGAAATTGTGTTTTAGGTAGTAAACTGAGGATGGTGGTATTTTCTTTATATTTTCATCATTATTATTACCTTGACTTTTATTTAATTTTCTTTCATTGTTCACTACAGAAAGCCTACAAAACATGTCTTTAGAATTCATAAGTCTGCATTTACCTTTAAGGGAAAATGCTCATTTGGTGTGTTCTTAAAATTTTAGTTAGTAAAATGTTTATAACTCATAATAGTTAACTGTGATTTCTGCTATATGTTACTTCATTTTCTATGAAAATAAAAGTTCTCATCAATTTGTAAATATTTAAATATAGGACAGCCTTAAGAAAAATATTAAAGTACATAAAGTCTATCCAGTGTCCCTGTCTTTCTGCCACAGTGCCAATGCAAATGTCGGTGCCCAAAGCCCTCACTCTTTTCACATCTTTCCATGATCAACATGTACTTCCAGGAAGGCAAATAATGTTAGTTGTTTACATCTGATTGTGAATGCAAGCCACAGTGTCACCTCTGCAATAGTATTTTAACTCCCATTCTCTTCTTTTCCTGTTATTTAAAAGGAATTTCAGTGAGCAGATCAGTAGCTATTGTAGAAGGGGAGAGAATCCACTGGACACTTCTGAAATTGTACCACTAATGGTGATTACTACTCTGCTGACATTGAAGGATGGCCCCGCTTCAAGGAAAGCTTAAATTTCACAATTGAGACTGTTTATCAAATATATAAGCTAAAGAAAAATAGAACGGGCCTGAAGAAAGGACTTTAAATGAGTTTTTAAATATATCTTCATACTCCACCTTTGCCAGGGACTCTGTACATGCTAGAAAAACTTCTTTGTACCCATTACTTAATTATATTATGTACAAACTTTACAACATATTAGTTATTAGATTTTATTCGTTATGATCTCATATAATTTATTATAACATAATACATTGCTAACAAATGTTCATCAACAGCATTTATAATTTAGTATTATATTAAAATCATATCTCAGTTTACACTACAGTTAAATAAGGAAAATAGTATTACTTATTTTTCTCTTTCTTAGGCATCAAAATATTTCCTTTAGATTCACATTTCAAAATATGAGAATAAATTTCTTTACATCATCAGAAGTCAATAGGACAAATGGATTAGGAGAACATGGCTTGTTAGTTTCTCAAGACACATCAGTCTTTGTTCTCACATCAGTCTTTGTCCTCACCATCTTTCAATGGAGAAATATCTGAAATCTTATGCCATTTGAATGATGGTTTCCCATGGAAGGAGATATCATTCTAACCATTTTTCCAAATGATTTCCAACATACCTGGGCTCATGATAATTGAGATATGAATAGTGCTCCAAGAGTTTCCAAGTTATCCCATTATCATAAGAATAATGCAATAGAACTCCTTCACCAGGCTGGTCAGGGGCTCTGCATGTGCTCAGAACAGACTTGCTCCCCAGTCTCAATGTAAACTGGAGAAACCTAGATATGAATTGTCTATAATTAGTTTGTGCATGAACATATTTAATCAAACGTTCTTTTTGGCTTATAAGAATTTCCAACAAATTTAAATGAACTACCAAATATTGTAGGTTTCCATTCATCCCTCTTTTATAAAATGTAAGTAATTTAAATGTGATATGCATGAATATGTGTAGAGGATGAGGTTAATGTACCTGTTTTATATACACACACACACACACACACACAAACATAAGTGTATGTTTGTACATATTTGTATACTGTGACTAGTGTATGCACACTTAAAATGCCAATCATTCCTTTATTGCATTATTTATTAGACACTGGGGGAAGGGAAGATGTAGGGTAAATCTAATCATCCTCTTCAAGCTGTCAAATAAATAAAACTACATAAATAATTAACTAGCGCTTGGCTTGAGAACACAGTTTTGATGCTAACATTTCACATTTAAAAAATAAATCCAGTCAGTCATGAGTATCTTAAAATCGTAAGTGAGCTTTTTAATTTATTAAAAACTAGGGCAAATTAACTCTATACAAACTGTAAGCTCCCTTGATAATGGTTGAAAATGGGAGTATGTATATATCAGCAAAAAAGGAAAAAGAATAAAAATTGAACATCAATAGGTCTAAACTCAATCATTAGTGTCTGGGTTTGGTATGTATTCCATTCTGCCTTAACTCACCTGGATTGTGAGCTGTCAAGGAAAGATGTAATTAGCTGACGCCTTCCATCTTTATTGAAAACCAGGGCCTTACCACTGGCCAGGACACCGCAGCCAAAGCTGACTTCAGCCCCACGAATAGAGTAAAAGTTATGGTAAGAGGAGAGCCTGGAATTTCCAAAGCTTTCAGAAATAAACATTGGGAATGTCTGGGATGCCATCTCACAAGCTGGGCCAGAAAATCCAGGATCACACCTGAAAGAGATTCCACGAAATTAAATCTTAAACTATTGATCCCTTTAGGTTCCTGAATCTACTTTGGGGAGGAGGAAGTCCAGAGGCTAGGATTTGTCTCAGTGGTAGGTAAGGCTCATTAGTCTTTGGAGGAATACTGAATCTCAAGATTTGATAAGGGTGGAATCACTATAAATATTCCAGAAAAATACAGTCTTTGCACAGCTCTGCTGTATAAAGCTTATAATTAGAACAATAATTCAGTACTTATGTTCAACCAATGCCAGCTACTTACCTGCAAATAGATCTATGTTCATGCACATTTCACACTTAAAATCTTTGTAAAAGATATATTATATGTATATAGTCTTAATAATAATGTTCATTAAACTTATAAAATAAGCAACATAAATAAAATACTTCTATAAGATATCTAGAATAAATTTCCTCTAAGAACAAATATAAAAGTACATGTTTGTGGCTGGAATAATCTGAAATATTTGGAAAAATATTTGAAAAATAAATCTATCTTTAACTATTTCAAATTTAGATTGGCAATTTAAAGGGAATGTGTACACCCTTAACCTAGATAGATGTCCTTAGCAAAAACGTCTTGTCTGTCAGTGGGATCCCAAATTAGTAGTGCTTCAAGAAAACACACACACACACACACACACACACACACACACACACATGCATGCACACATATACACACACTGCCTGCCTGCTGCCATGTAAGAACAAACTGCATTTATATTAGCTGATAAGAATATACCTGGGGCTCCCTGAGTCTTCTATCACAGATTACAAATAACTGAATGTCAGAAAGTTCTTACATTTTAAGGAGTTTATTCCTCAATAATTAATTTCAAATTCTTTTTATTTATTGCACTATATATTTCTCAATATATTTACTATGTCACCCATTACAAAATTAAATTGATATCTTTTTGGGTGGGGTAGGGTTCTCTTCTAAGCATTCAAAACTTCCTAGAGTCTGAACCAAGCCTTTTTATAAAGCAAGTATACCAATGAAATGATATTAGGTCATAATTCAGAGAGCTACTTCTTTAGCACTAGTGCTGAAACTGGTTCTATGCTGACCTCAGAGAGGGTTCATGGAATGTATAAATGTGGTGAAATCAAATGCCAATTTTTATGTATATTGGATATTCTGGGGGAGAAGATTTTAATAATCAGATTATCAAAGCAGTTGGATCCTAAGATGCCAAGAACTACTGCAGAGTGAAGTTGGAGAGTTGTCTTGGCATTAGAGATGGGAATGGGAAGAAAAACAGTATTTCATGGAGCCTATCTAATACAGTTTTTTTCACATGTTATCTCATTGACAGGCTCTGAATAGTTATGTAGTTTCTAAAAAGGATAAAAAATTATCAAAAGAGGATACATTTTAACATTGAAAAATGGATTGTGGCCACAAATTGGAATTAATGTCCTCCAACAAGACTATTCATTGCCAGAGTGCATTTCAGGGCAAATACATTTCTGTGTATCCTAAGTATGTCTCTTTGGGCCAGTGATTGGGAGAAACTGGGGATCATTTAGAAATGACTAACATTGGAGTCAGTTCCCATCTAGTGATTCTGAAACTGTACGTTTAATAAAAACTTACACAATTGGAATAGAATGCTGATAAGGATTTCAAATTTGTAAAAAAAAAAAAAACCCAAAACCAAAAAACCAAACTTTGTAGCCTTGGTTTTTGCATCAAAACACACTGATGATTTCAGGAGTGACCTGAGGCTCTCTAGACTCCAAATATGTCCCCTACTGGTTCATCTATCCGCCATTAAATATCACATATAGTTACTCTGTATGTTAAGACAAAAAAGGACCCACTTTTAAAACACATAGCTGACACTTGTGTAGGAGGGTTGCTAATGCTCTCTGTCCTTCTCTATCAGGGGTAGGCTCATCAGGATAGCGAGTTGTCAGTTTAGAAACCCAGGTCTGAGGGTTTTACACAGGCGAGAAAATGTTAGGAAGCAGGAGAGAGGGAATCTTGGTAACAAATGATGGTAGTGGTGAGGGGAGCAAATTGAGGAGAAAAAAACAAAGCTGCAGAGGCCCCAAATTCAGGGATCTGTTTAAAAGAAATAAGTGGTGTTTAATATGAATTTCTTTTCTGTGAAATTTTGCTCAATCTTCATATGGCACCAATTGCTGCAAAGGGATGTAGTGGCTGAACATTTAGCTCGGCCGCAAATGAAGAAAGCCAATGATTATCATATAAAACATTGTCAGAAATAGGGAAAAAACTAAAGTTCCAACTGGTGAAAATATTCTGTAAAACTTGAGGAGGAAAAGGCTATGATTATTCAGGATAATGTATAGTGTCAAAAGAGAACAATGTTCAAAGACACAAAAATGCCATTCAGATTTCTGTTTGCATTCATCACAGTTGACATAGATGGTTGCTTTGATATAACTATTGAATGTTAACAAGGATATTGTACATAATAAATGAAGTATGAAGTGTAACTGTTGTAATTATAGATAGGTCTTTTTGAAATAGCACTATTTTCATTAATAAAAGTAGCTGTCATTTAGATAATTTGTTTTCAAGACTTTTCAAGCCTTCAGGAATTACAAAAATGTCTGGCCTCCTTATGTAAATTTTATTTGAAATGCTTTAAATTTAAAAGACGATGGCCTAGTTATGGAAAATGAATGGAGATAACAATTTGAGAAAAATACAGCTAGTGTTTCTGGATGGGAATTGGTGGTTTTATTTCAAAAGTACAGAGATATGTATTAAGTTTTGAAATATAAATAGAAAATTTTCAATTCTTTATATAGTTTATAAAACATTTCTAGTACATAAAGGGATTTGTTTGTTAATCAAATTCATTGACATATAGTTAAAAAGTTAACGTGACATTCTAATTTCAATACTAGCAAGTATTGTCTCATACTTATAATTCCCAAATGATAGGTTCAAAAGGCCTCTTATGAGTTCTCCATTAATAAAGTCATTGGTTAATTAATTAATTAATCTTTGTTTGGACGACAAGAATAAACAGATTAGGTGATCTTTTGTTGAAAACTTATCTGTATAACAAAGATTGTGGTTTCAGGTATTTCCAGGATATTTATAATTAAATGTTAATATGGGAATGACATAATAAACATGAATATCCAGTCTTGGCATAAACATAAGAACACTCTGGTGGTCACAGACATTACATTACTTATATGTAGTTTCACACTAATGGTCAACATTATCATTATGTAAAATACTTTATACATCATTTTGAAGACACAAATAATTTTCAAAAGTAAGCAAGATTGCAGTTATATTTAAAAATGAATTTTCTTATTAAATCTGCTAGTTTGGCTCACTCAATTTCCTTTAGCATTGTGTCCACGCATCATTACTGATTTTCATAATTCACTTACAAACATACTAGGAATTAAAATATGACTCATGAACATTAGAACAAGTTTATGGAAAAATAGTATATTGAAGAATGTAACTGAAGGCAGATAAGGCAGTCATCAAGCTATGAGGAATTAAAATTTGTTCACAAATTTATAGGAGCTGTGCTAAATTTGTTTACAATTTAGCTTAGTAGAAAATTTATTCATCAACTTGCACTTAATAAAATACACTTAATATTCTATTACACTTAAATTTCATTTGGAGTATTCTACTTTTGGTCTTAAAAAGACCCCAAAAGCCTAAAAAGGAAATGAAAATAAATGAAATCTACTTGTGTTTTCAATATATACAGTACGTATAAAAATAAGAAGTATAAATATTGTTTTAAAATACTTACTTGCAACCATGTCGAGTGCACTGTCCTCTGCCAGAACAGAATTTGAGACATGAGGGACCAATATAAACTGCAGGGCAAAAGACAGCATGTGAAAAATGGCATAAAATCTGGAAACCAAGAATACTACCAGCATATGAAACAATTTCGTGAAATAATACCCATGAAATCTAGCCCACTGTATAAATGTGCACTGGGATCCAGTGTGACATATAGAATGCTGCGTGACAAGCAAGGTTAATGCCTAGCTACAAATCTAGGCATTATTCTAGATTTATTCTAACTTAATTCTTTCAAGATTTTAATGTTTCACAGCTAAAAAGGTAGGAACATAGGATTTGGTTTCCTTAATTGAGTCTCCTGAGCTAAAATGATTTCAGGCATAATATTAATGCTTCTGTCTTGAGCTCTCTACAAAGTTTAATTACTTTAGGTAGAAATAAAGAATTTACAAAGGATTAATTTGATGTACCATGAAATGAAGAGGTTATAATATAATATAATTTAAAAATTATAAAAAAATAAAAACTATAATTCCATTCCTATCTGGAGAATGTAACATGAAGGATGTTTGTTACACATGTTTTTAAATATTAACCTATCCTTCCTAAAATGTGAAGTTAAAATTTGTTGTTGAACATAAAGTTTTCTTTTGTGATTATTCCTAAATGGTGGGCTTAACTGACAACGATATTACAAACTTAAATTCTAATCTTTGCAATACTGAGGTAAAGGGCTCCTGATTGTTGCATGGTAGGTTCTGAGATACTCAGAGACTCAAATACATTTAAGATATTAAGCCATCTGATAAACAGCACAATCAATAACACATCACGTAGTGTAAAAGTGGAATAAAACCAATGAGGAATTAGAGATGCAATGGTTATTAAGATGTCACGTATTCAATTTCAGGTATAGACAAATTTACCATCCACTATCATTTTCTTCTCTGTCTTGTAATCATGTCAAAATAATTAAATATTTTATTTTAAAGTAAACTTCCCTGTGCCCGTGCTCCTATAAGCACTTACTCTAAGAAGCCAATTAATAGGTACAATAATTCAAATGAGATGCAAAGCAGTTCTAGAAAAACTCTTATTGAAGGAAACCGATGGCTGAGGAAGAAACTGATACCAGGCTGAGTGGTTGCAGGTATTGGTTTAAGGTCATGTAACCCCGGGGTTCAAATTCAGTTTCACCTGGGGAACTTTAGGTAAGTGACTTATCCTATCTAAGCCTCAGTATCCCTATTTTTGAAATGGGATAATATTCCTTAGAGGAGAGAATAAATGAAATGCTTCATGCTTAGCATGCTGCCTGGCACCATATGGTTATGATCATCATCACTGTATTGGGGTCAAGTATCCTTCTTGCTCCATCTGCCTGATGGACTCCACTGGACACAGAGTGCTGAGGCATCAGAAAGTGGCCTTCATTCTTCTTTAGCCTGCAGCACGATTTGCTCTAAGTCCTGTTAAGTGATTCATCGTATTCTGCAGTGTCACTCTTGTGGTTGCCTTATAGTGTACTCATGTCATAGCTTAACAAAGCTCCCATCGTAAAAACAAAAATGAAAACAATAATGCAGGACTTTCCAAGTCAATGAGAAAAACTGCAAAGAAAAATTTTGTTGTCATCACTCCTTGCTGGAGATGGAGTCATTAGGACTCACAGTATAAACAAGTTTATAGGCTCCTTTTTCCTGAGTGTGAATAAAACGGATTCATTTTCCTCACTATTATCATTAAACAAGTTGAAAAAATTAAAAAGTGGTAACTAAGATTTGCTCTAGGATTTTTCATTTTGCTAAGAATTTCAGGACAAGTCCCCAAATCCTTTCTTTACTCACCAGCAGGAGCTAACTTAGCTATGAAGGAAGAGCACACCTAACAGAAGTAGGACATTGACCTGTTTTTTTCTCTGTATTAGTTTTCCTTGACTTAATTTTGAAATTCCATAGGTAAAATGGGAGAGATTTCAGGGGTGTTCTTTGGCAAGTTGGCACACATTTTTCTTGAGTGTGTGTCTTCTTCTTCTTGCGTTATAAAGAAGCCAGAGAGCCAGTTTTTTGTGAAACCTCACATGCAGGATGAAAATAGACGAAATTCTGCCCCAAGTTTTGCATTTGATACACACTGCCAACCATGCTCATTTTACCTATTGTTACCTTTTCTCATTCTACTCAAATCATGATGGTGGGAACTTAGTATGTATAGTAAACACTTTCTGACTTAGAATCCTGTTGTAACCTCCTTTAGGAAATTTAGATATTCTTTCATAGACTTATATGTGTTTCATTGCATTCTTAATTTCCTCATGTGTTTTATTTCGTTACTAATTCATCAATTTCTTTTATAAAATCCAAGTAGTATAAGTTCATTATAGTACCTTTTAAAAATATGACAGTAGGAAAAAGTCAGAGGCACATACTTATTTCCTAGAGCTAATTAACAACTATAGTAATTAAAATGATAAGCACTATGTTCTACCAATGGAGAAACTTAATTTTAACAATTTTATCTTAGATGTTTTTGAAAAATGCACTGTTTATGTCCATATCACTCATGTGGTCTTTGAAGTCTAGAACGTTCATTGGTCTTGACTATAGATTACTTAAAGAATTTATACTGGCACATCAAGCAAACTATCTTGTCTGAAGTTACTTATGAGTTTTAAAAATTTATTTAATTAATTGCATATCAATTTCTAAATTATTCAAAAATGACAAAAAGATTATTAAGGCATGGAACATCAGCATTAAATAATGGTGTAGGCTTTTCCTACTTTATAAAATTTACCACAAATCAGTGGCTTTGCTAAATTTGCTTAAGTATTAACATTTTTGTCTTCCCTTCCCTCCTATACACCTTCTCTGTCTACTTCCTTGTAATATAACTCTTCAAATTTATATACTCTCTGAAAATAGGAAATCTATGTATCCGTTTATAATTAGAATGATTAAAGAGTTGGCTATTAAAAACAAATAAAAGAAACTGACAGTCATGCAATACAATACTTAAAGTATCTTCTCTCATGTGCTCTTATCATAAGTGATATTGGCTTTAAATTTATGCAAAAATTAACAATTCACTTACAAATTAAAGATAACAGAATATTTTTTATGTATATCTATACTGTTTACTGAAAAAGAGGTAAGAGTTTCATTGCAGAAATTTCATTCTAGAGATGATGTTTCCTTATGTATGGTGTCTGCATCTAAAAGATAAGCTTTCCAGATGTTGTGGTTCTTAGTAAGAGAAGAATGAGTCTTATTTTAATACATTCAGTATGATAAGTATTTATGTTAATCCCTTGTCATCAACTGAATTTGAGTTTCAGGGCTTCATGCATTTTTAAATTATGTATTTTGAAACATTCTGGCATCTAATATTGCTGACTCTGCTGGTTTTATTTTTTTTATTCTGATTGTGCATCGCCAGCCTTCTAATGGAATGCAAAGGAGAAAGGGAAGAAAGGGCGTTTAATGAATCACAAGACCATGACTTAGAAATGTGATTAAGTCTGTGCTGACGAACAAAAGCACAGGAAGACTCTACATCAATGGCATGTGATTAAGACAAGCATAAACTAACCATTATCAATTGCCCACATGTTTCCAAGGATTGGTCCCATTTGTCTCCAGCGAATTCTGGTGTCCCGGGTTAGAGCCGCATTAGGGAGGGGAATCGTTATTCGGTTCCACCTGCAAGAAATTTAGCACAAAATAGCTCCACCACTATGTTCACATCTTTTAAATTTATTTTACATACTTTTAATATTCTAGTCTCTGTATGTTTGGGGTAGCCCTTAAGTTTGGTAATAAACTCTTTAAATTCACCTGTAGAGTTTGTTTATAGTTTTAAAACAGACATGAAACTTGTAAACACATCCATGTCATACTAGAATAGTAGGTTTGTTCTTAATAGCAAGTGATATTCATTTTGTGTTTAGACACACTTTTAATAAATTTTTACATCAATACCCAGACTTTAGATCGCATTCTATGATAAGCATCTGTGCAGAGATGGGGTGCTGATTAGCATTAATTACTTTTTATTTTTTGATATGACTTAATCCTATGTACATTTAAAGAGAGGCTAAGAAAGAAAATAATTCTCAACTTAATTTTGCTATCCTTGGAAATATTTTTACTATTTATCTAGTGCTTCTTCTGTAAAGTGTTTTACATAGTCATCTTTAATTCTCTTAGTCCTGAAAAAGGTGAATCATTGTCCTTAATTTACTAGTCTATGGAAAGAAGTAGGAAGTTAGAGAGTAAATATCATTAAATGAGTAGAAGGCAGAATCAGAATTGGAACCAAGGTGTAATTCTAAACTTAACTTTCTTTCACTTCTCTACATTGCACCTTTCCATAAGTAAGTATTTTGGCAATAAGCCTTTTGGTAGTAACCACAGAATCACTACATAGAATTTAAATTGATATAATCCAAAATATAAGAACCGAGTACATAAAGAATGAATGAACCTACAATTGTGATTTTGCATCAGATATACCAAAGTTAGTCTATTTCCTTTTTTAATGGAATTACTCCCAAATCAAGTGAAATAGAGAAGTCTCAGAGTCATTCATTGATTTTGAGTCCACAACATGAGTTCATGTCTCAATGTCTTAGAATTACTCACCCACTATAGTTTTCGGAAGAGTAGATAGTGCTGTGGGGATGGTGGGGTCCAGCACAAATCTCAGGTAAACATTCAGTGTGAAGAAGGGACCAGGAACGCCCATGGTTGGTAGAAAACTCTAAGCTGACACTGATAAAACCAGAATAAGCACAACAAGAAGAGGGAAAGATAACAAATTAAAAGAAGCTGCTCATGGCTTGCTAAGTACATTAAACATCTGTAGCACTAGGGTGAAAAATTTTAAGATGCTGTTTCTGGAATGATTGTTTTCCCTTCCCCTGAAGTCTGACCGGCCTTTAAAGGGCAAGCAGTTAAATTACTGTTGTAGGAACTATATTGTAAAGACAAATGATAACTTGAGTTGGTGCTCTTGAATTTGATAGATGGCAAGGCAATTACCATGTCTCACACTGCCACCTCATCCTGTGAATGTGAGACTGACAAAATTTTTAGAAAGGACAGGAACATCACTTCAGCTAGAGAAATAGAGAAGCCATAGCTTGAAGGGCTAATTGATTTCTGGGACTATTGTTAGGGGGTCATTAACCAACACGAGGTCAAGCATTTTTTTTCAGTTATTTGTTTTTCCTTCTCTCAGCAATCTTTCAGAATGCTTGGCTGCCAAAGCATGTGCAAACACACCTCTGATATCTAAGACCAAGCTCTTAGAATAAAGCCATTTCTACTTAAAATCCATCCCATCATACTTGCATATTGAAGAAGTTTTGGAGAAAGTGTGTATTTTATTAATAGATAGCTTATTAAAAATCCTGCTGGAAACCTACTGAGAAGTTGTTCTGATTTAATAGCCAAGTTGATGTGCTCATTTTTAATCAGTTCACACATTAACAAAATAGGGCTCCTCACCTGTTACCAGGTTGATGTGTTCCACATCCCAGATTAATGGAAAACTGTATCATGTGTGACATTGTAGAAGGGAGAACAGGTAAGATGTGGAAAAAATCTACAGCCCAAACATTCTTATTTTGCCCTTGATGGTTCTTTTGCTTGAGACAAAATTTAGTGGCAGGAGTCTGAAGTTCAGGGCTGATGACTACAGACACCAAAGATGGAACCTTCAAAACAAAGAAAACCAAATCACTCGTAATCCCCCCATGTGAGTCTGTGTGAATTTTCCTAGATTCAATCTTGCAATTACTAAGTATGTACCTAGCTACCATTTCTTAGGCACCAGGCAATGTCCTGTGTGTTCTATTTGTTATTTCATGTAGAAGATACTGCCCTCAGGGGAGCATTCACTTATCACTCAGAATTCCTCCTTTGAAGACACCTGGAACTCTCACTTTATGACTGATCAGGCTCTCTCTACCTGAAGATAAACTGGTATAAGATCTTTAAAAGTTGTCAAATAATATGTATTCATTTTCTATATATTAGCACAAGACAAAGGCAAATAGAAACTTACACTTTATCATCAGTCCTCTTTTAGAGTGGATTCTGACAATGGGATTATAAGTAGAAACAGCCAGAGCAAATGAGTTAATCCATGATAATTAATTGATTTAGTCTGAGGCATGCAGGTGATCACAGCAGGTGTAACTCTACCAAGTCACAGCTGGAAAAGTAGTCCATTCTGAAATCCCAAGTGGTGTAATTTAGGTGATCCTAGCATGCAGAGTGTACAACTTTTTCTCTTGTTCCCTAGTCTAGCCTCAATCTTTATCTCTTATTTTCCTAACTGAAACCAGGAGATGCTAAATGCCAGCTGTGTTCAAGCTTTTTGAAATACCTAGCGTGCCGTTAATGTGGAGAGAAGGCTAACTAATAATCAATGTGTGAGTGTAGTCTCAGCAAAAATAAAATCCATGATTAGAAGAAAAATAATTCTAAACCTTATGAAAAGCATCACATATTATTCTGAAGATGTGTGTGAATAACCAGAGCTAACACTTGCCCTAAATCCAAAGTATAAAGGAAAAAGTTCAACTTCTGTGGTTCTAATTAGCAAAGAAATAATCAAAGGTAATAAACTCTACTTCCACATATCTTCTTCCTAGGAATTCTCAAAATGCTGGATAAATAGTCCTTATGCCTGACAGGAAGTTTGTGAGGCTGCATAATTAGAGCCACTTTTAGGACTTTCTTAGGAATAAGAATAGCTGTGAGTCAGAGTACTGGCCTTCACCTTATTATCTCTAATTGGCTATAATTCATTATTCCTGATAAACCTCATTTTTCATTTGTATCAGGAAAAAAAAATCTATGTTAAAATGACCATGTCACTTTTAAAGAAATTTGGCAACTCCCTGGGCTGCTAGAAGAGAGATTTATCCTCTGCATCTAGAATGGTCTTTGTGATTTTGACCTTGACCTCTGGAGAGGGGCCAGTTGGCACATGGACTGGCATGTTACCTTGTATGAGGAATAGGAAAGGGTATCCAGTGTAATATGTTCTTTTCTCCCTTCAGTCTTTGCATACAAGATGATATCATTTTCATGAGAATCTCCAGGGTCACAAACTCCTCCTGCACAAAGTAAAAATTTTAAATTGTTAGTACTAACTCACATCCACGAACATGTCAAATACAGTTATTAAACTTCAGGGTATAATTATAGAAGTCAGATGTCACTTAAAAGTGGCATCCCCCCCCAAAAAAAAAAAAACAAAACAAAAAACCAAAAAACAAGAAACAACCCAAAACAAAAGAAAACAAAACAAAACACGAAGAATGAGCAGACCCAAAGATAATAAGACCAATAGAAAACATTCATGAAAATACTTCAGATAGGCCATGCTAAAAATCAAAGACTTTCACTTGTAAAGGCCAAAGTAACTATTTGTTTGATGAGATTACTCAAATAATAGTCTGCAATGAGCCATGATTGCATGTGTATATTTTAACCCACATTAAAAAGATGTGTTACTTTTCAATAAACCATACTTCCTTATATTCGAGGTTCTTAAGGCCAAAGTTGAAAACATATTGATATGATTTTAAAAATAAGTTTGGTGACTCACCACATCAAAGATTTATGAACCAGTGTTATTACAACTGTTACATGTAGTATCTTTAATATTTTACTACATATTAGGTATTGGTGTTTTAAATGCAGTTCATTTTACATTTTTACATTTGATACCTCATTTGACTGTTGTAAGGTACATAGTTTATTCCTTATCATTCTACTTTACAGTCATATGAAATGATGGACTATCAGAATTGAGAGGTAATTAAGAGCATCCTGATGATGAAACTGAATAACACAGCAGGGATCTGACTGAAGATCATTTAAATAACTGGTGGAAAAGCCATGAGTCAATGTTTTGTCTGTTAGCCCTTGACCCTCTATATATTTGGCCAATAGTCCTTATTAATGCTGGATTCCATCAACTGTCTGCATAATATGGATTTTAAAGGATTACATGTCTAACCAGAAGCCTCTCCCCACCTACCATTATCCTTCATAATAACACAAACCGCAATAACACAAGTGTAGGTATGTACATGAATTTCCAGGCAAATATTGTATCCTTCAGGTCCAAAATTCATAAGATTAACTTTTTAATTTTATTATCTTTCAAAAAAATTCCTACAGTTCTTAAATCAACCACCATCAATGTTAATTTTTATTTCCAGGTAATTTCTGTTGCTAATACTCTGTGGTGACAGTAAGGCAACTCGAAATTCTAGAATAAGGTTACCCTCTGAGAGTTAATTTAGTAAAATCCATTTTTTGTTGATTTTACTAGATTAACTCTCAGATTAATTTTACAGATTCACCATCTGTATACGTAAACAAGCAAAGTCTCAATTATTAATATTATCAATGCCTGGCTCAATCTCAACCTGGGTAAGTGGGGTTTATCTTAGGGAGAATTCACTGATATGTGACACTAAGTAAAGTTAGAACCTAATCAGTATGAGAAAGATCGTAACAGAAGTATCTTGGATAATGGTATGGGGTGATCAAGAAATTTGCAGAATGGGTAGGGGGAGTTATTGAAGAAGTGGGAGTACCAGTGCAAACACAATTTGATTGTGTGACTTATTATTAGTATATGTGCCAAATTTTAGCCTAATTGTGTCCGTGTTCTTTCAGATATTGCTGAAGAAGCATGTGAAACCCCAAGTATGGATAAAATTGAATTTCATGCCATCATTAAGTTCCTCACAAAACTAGGGAAAACACCTCAAATCATTTTGGAAGAGATGTTAGCAATTTATGAAGTCTGTTGCCCTGGGAAATCCATGAATTACAAGTGACAGCCTTTTCAAGCAAGGCAGAGTCAATTGAAGACGACATCCGTCCTGGATGCCCTGTTGAGGCCATTTACACAGACATTGTCAAAAAACTTGAAAATTATAGAGTAAGATACCAGATTGAATAAAAAGCAGCTTGCAGAAATTATTGGAGTATTACCTACAACGATTTTGAATATTCTCCATTAGCATCTGAAAATGTCAAAAGTCAGTGCAAGGTGGATACCGAGAATACTCATGCTGCTTCAAAAACAGCAGCATGTTGAGTGTTCAGAACAGCTTTTGGACCTCTGAAGAGACAACAGAGATGAAGTTTTAAACTGAATTGTCACAAGAGATAAAAGTTGGGTTTATCATTCTGGGCCTGAGTCAAAGCTTCTAAGGAGTTCAAGGGCTCCCAGTCGGCCAGAAGAATCATGGGTACTGCTTTTTGGGATATGGAGAGTATCCTGCTGAACGATTACAAGGGTAAGGGTGTCACAATAACTGGAGAGTGCTATTCCAGTCTGCTGAAACTTAAAAGAATCTGTGAAGGAGAAAAGAAGAAAATGGCCCAAAGGGGTGCTGCTTTTGCATGACAGCATGCCCGTGCACAAGAGCAATGTTGCATTGGCTACTTTTATGACTGTGGCTTCCAAACATTAAACCACCTTCCTACAGTCCAGACCTGACTCCATCTGATCATTATTTTTTCCCAAATATGAAAAAACAGCTTCAAGGGAAGAAATTTATAGATGACAAAGAAGTTATAGCTGGAATTTTGAGGGTAAAAACAAAACTTTTTTATTGAGGTTATAATTAAACTTACTGAAGGACCTGAAAAGTGTATTAGGGTAAAAAGTAAATATGTTGAAAAGAAAAAATAATAAATAGATTTTTTTACCCCTCTTTCCCTTCATTCCATGAATTTCTTGATGACCCCTTGTATTTGAAATCTGTCATGTTACAGCTGCTAAACATGTGTATTAATAACTTGGCATATAATAAATATTTACTCAGTTAAGTACTCTGAACAGAGAACAGAGAAGCCAGATATGATGACAATGTAGATCTCATCTTAATAGATGTTTATTATTCAAGAGCAACATCCTGTAGAGAAAAATCTTATGATTTTGACATCTGATATCATATTTTTTAGCATTGCATTAGATACTTCTATGTTATGGTGAATATAGCTAGTAAAGCCATTCTAAATGGCAGTCTCAGGGTGCAAGAGCTACACAAAAACTAAATTCTCATTTAAAAAATGTAATTTCCTTATTGAGCACATTTTTAAGACTTAACAAAAAGAATAAAAAAAGGTGAAAGGTTACAGGCAGTGTGGCTTTAAAGCACCATACCCAAAGATACAGGAATTGGCTAATTTTATTAATTTGTTCCCTGTAAATCTTCTCTGCTGGGTTAAGAACAGTTCATGAATGGCACCTGTCTTTCAGAGAAAACTGAAACACACGTGGGAACTCACCCAGTCCAGAATGACGAAAGAAGAAAGTCCAAAAGGAGCCAAGACTTTAAAACCATGACAGACTTTATCTGAAAGATCCCTTTGGGGGCAATTTATCAGTTCTGTGAGGTTTCGGTGACAGCAGCTCCTACAGAAGGATGTGGATTCTTCTTCAGCTTCATGTGCTTTGATGTATTGTGGAAAGATGTGACTCGGGGCATTTTGTACAGCAATTAAAGTACAGAAGATTTCAATGAAAACTAGATGGATGTCAGTTTTAAAGTATTTTAAATTCTGTTTTAAGTAGCTTTTAAGATACTTATTCATATTAGGAAAATGATTTTGTTATTTACTATGTTCAGGGCATTGGCTAGAAGGGGCAATAAGCCCTGACCTCAAAAAGTTTGTTATTTAGCAAGGAAAACAAGACTAATATAAGGACTGTCTGGAAAGTATCCAGCCATGTAATGTGAAAAATAGAGGTATTTATGGCTGGATGTTTTTCCAGACAGCCCTCATATAAAATGAAAGAATGGTAATTAGCAGTAAACTGTGTTTCAGCCAAAATTGAAAGGACAGAGATATGCCTACTGTAGGCTAAAAGAGTCAGGCATATGGGAGATGCTCAATAAATATTTGTTGGCAAAATAATAAATAAATGATGTATGTTAGGTGTTTTTTCTTTTTCACTGCATTCTGGCTCTAGGAACAGTGCTGAATACTGGTCTTTAATGAATTTTTGTTGAAAAAATGAATGTATAGATGAAGGAAACGGGCCTTGAACTGAATTTTGAAAGTTGAACTAATTTTTTAGAAATGGTAGTCACAGTAGACTGATATGAACCAAGGAAGAAAATATAGGCAGGGCCTCAGAGGAAGGGAATGTGATCTGGTCTAAATTAATAATCAGTCACTGATTTTCCTCAGGTGCCACATTAATAAAGGATTACTTATAAATTATATACCTTAAATCTCTTCTCATATTGCTTTCTTTTCCATCAGCTACTGAAGTGTGAGTCATTTCTGCAGGTCTAGTCTTATCCTACCATATCCTATCCTACTTTTCTATCCTATTCTAGTTTTAAAAATATTTGCTGGATTCTACTTTCTCCTCAAAAGCCCCACTGCAATCTTTTCTTCTGTTTACTGAAGAACTTCTTGAAGGAGCAGTCCTCTTTTATTGACACTTGTCTATTTCTTTTAACTCCATGTACTTTGGCTTCCCAGGCACTACACCATGGGGCATCGCTGGTGGGCTCTCAGCGCTTATGCAGGTACACCTCTCTCTCTCTGGCCTTGCATACATAACTGATCACTGTCATCCCATCCCTGAGCCACTCTCTTACTTTCCTCCTTTCGTATAGAATGACACCGTCCTCCTGCATTTATTTATGCCCCTTGTCAGTATCTTTTGTCTACTCCTTTCCTTTCACCTACACCTAGATGAACATTCTTCCTAAGAATTTTTCATGTCCTTTGCTTATTCTCCTTCTGCTTGGGAGAACACAGCAACTCCAGTGGCTAATTATCACCTGTATGCTGATGAGTTTCAAATCTGATTCAGAGCCTGAGTAGAATTTCTACCTTCATCTGTAGCTTCCCAGAGGCCTCAACCTCAATGTATCTAATATAAAAATTTTATACTCCACATGTGCTCATTATTTATATCTCTGACATTTTTCTATTCAGGAAATGGTACCTACCATTCTTCCAATCATCTAGGAGCTAAATCTGTGTCTTTCTCCAATACTGTCCTCATAATCCCCACAGTCAACTGGGTGTGAACTTCAGTCGGTCGGTTCCTTTTCTTCAGTTATTTATTAGGTACTGTTTTGAGGACTGTCCGTGTCACTGATAAACAACTCCGTTATTTTGGAACCATTATTTTCCCCAATTGTATTCTCCATATACCCTAGTTCACTGCTTTACAATTTAATAGGAATTCATTCAATTTTAAAAATTGAATAGAGATGCTTTTATTTGGGATAATGTACTCTGGGCTCATTCAAATGAATTTTTCTCTCATACTCAGTATTATTTTAATTGATTAATAATCTGCTTTGTACCAGAAAGCATTGAGGATGACATGTCTTATATGAAGATGACATTCTCTTACATAAAGGCACTGATTGAATTGATTTACTATGATTCACTATGAGAAAAATAAAAAATTCAAATATATTATGTTAAAATGGTCAAAAGGGAAAATAAATTAGACTGGCATGCTAAATGTTTATCACAATTTTGGAGGAAACATTTAAGGTTTTCCAGGAAGCGCTCTTAATGAAATGAGAGCCAATTTGACTTCTAATTATTTGAGGAAAGTCTCTATTTTATTCTTAATTTTCTGAGGAACCTCCTTAATGTTTTCCATAGTGGCTGTACCGATTCACATTTCCCACCAGCAGTGTATAAGGGTGACTTTTCCTCCACAGCCTCTCCAGCACTTACTATTACTGTTCTTGTTGATCACAGTGATTCTAACAGGTGTGAAGTTATAGCTCATTGTGGTTTTGATTTGCATTTCCCTAATAGCTAGTGAAGTTGAGCATCTTTTCATATATCTTTTGACCATTTGTATATCTTCTTGGGAGAAGTGTCTGTTTAGGTCCTCTGCCCATTTAAATTCTTTGTTGTTGTTGTTAAGTTGTATAAGTTCTTTACATATTTTAGATATTTGCCCCTTCTTGGAGGTGTTCTTTGCAAATATCTTCTCCCATCCGATTGTTTGCCTCTTTGTTTTGTTGATTTTTTTTTCTGTGCAGAAGCTTTTTAGTTCTATATAGTCCCATTCATTTATTTTTGCTTGTCTTTGAAGTCAAGTTCATAAAATCCTTTCTAAGACAAAGTTTCATAACTTTAGTATGTATGTTTTCTTCTATGCAATTTATTGTTTAAGGTGTATTTAGGTCTTTGATCCATTTTGAGTTAATTTTGCTGTATGGTAACAGAAACAGTCTAGTTTCATTCTTTTGCATGTGGGTTTTCAATTTTCCTAGCACCATTTATTGAAGAGGCTTTCTTTTTCTACATTGTGTGTTTTTGGTTCCTTTGTTGAGAATTACTTACCCATATATATGTGGTTTTATTTCGGGGGTCTCAATTCTGTTCCATTGATTTGTGTGCTAGTTTTTCTGCCAATCCCATGCTGTTTTTATTATTATTGCTTCATATATAATTTGAAGTCAGGCAGTTATGATATGACCCAGCAATCCCTCTTCTGGGTATGTACCCTAAAAATCTGAAAACATTTATCCATAAAGATATATGTTCCCCTATGTTCATTGCTGCATTATTCATGGTGGCCAAGATATGAAAATAACTGAAACATCCTTCAATAGATGATTGGATAAAGAATATGTGGACACACACACACACAGTCAAGGTGAGGATATCCTTATGATAGGAAGATCACATCATTATATTTTATATAACTTCCTTGTTATCAGCTTATTATTGAACATAGGTAGAGTTTTGCACAGGCAAGGTGTTATGTGAGCATAATACAATCTAAACTTTATCATGCTACTCTATGTTTTAGGAAGTGAGGAATGTGAGAGAAAGAAGTAGCCAGTGCTAAAGCCTATACTCAGGAGGCCTGTTTGTCCTGATGAAGTGACATATTTACTAGCAAGATCAAAGGTTGACAATGTTTATTTCCTGTTTAACTTCCAGGTGTTGCCTGTGCTCTTCCAGTCAGTCACTCAACAAAGAAAGCATGTGATGGTTACTCACATTTCTGGAATGATATCCAGAGAAAGCACTGTAGCTCTTATTGACTAAAATGATAAATTTGAGAGGTCATAAATTTTAACCCTTTAAACCTTCATTGGGTATTTTCCTAAACTTCTTTTATATTTTATTTTTTATTATTAGATTTATTGGGGTGACATTGGTTAGCAAAAATTACATAGGTTCCAGGTGTACAATTCTACAGTGCATATGTGTTGCATTGTATATTCATCGCTCAGGGTGAGTTCTCTCTCCATCACCATATATTTGGCTCCCCCTCCTCCCTTACCTTCAGGTAACCACTAAACTATTGACTATGTCTGTTAGTTTTTACTTATTTTTGCTTTCAGTTTTATATTCCACATATGAACGAAGTCATATGGTTGTTGATTTTTTTCTGTCTGACTTATTTTGCTTAGCATGATGATCTCAAGGTCCATCCATTTTGTTGCAAGTGGCAGTATTTCATCTTTTCTTTTTTTCTTAATTCATTTTTATTGTTAAACTTATTGGGGTGACATCTGTTAGCAAGGATTACATAGGTTTCAGGCAAACAATTCTAGAGTGCATTGTCAACTTGTTGTATAAGTCACCACCTTTTCATCTTTTCTTATAGCTGAGTGATATTCCATTGTGTATATGGACCACAGCTTCTTTATCCAGTCATCTATCGCAGGGCACTTTGGTTGTTTCCATGTTTTGGCCACTGTGAACAGCACTGTGATGAACATTGGAGCACATAAGTCTAAACTTTTAACTATTTATTTGCTTTACAGTAATTTGAAGAAAAGCACATCTTATGAATACTTTTTTCTTTATGTGTTTGCCAACCTATTATTAAAGCAATGTAAAGTATTATAAACCTGTTTCTTAGCTTTCCATAATGAAAGAATTATGCAATGATGATATATCTATGAAAACAAATGACTCGCCTGGGTAATTGTTTGGTTTTTTGTTTTGTTTTTTTATGTGGGTATTTCCCTGGCTGGGAATTGAACCCAGGCCTCGCCAGTGAGAGCGCCGAAGCCTTAAGCCACTATACCATCAGGGAACCCCTGGGTAATGATTTTTTGGAAGCTAGAGGCTTTGGACAAGGGTGTTATTTTGTTCTTAGCTTCTCTCCCACTGTATTTTCAGCTGTGACAACTGAGGGAAAAGTAAGAGGAAGGTATTATGGCATTTTGTCTTCAGGCCTAGACATGACATGCCAGGACTAGCTTAGCTCTCTTACAGGATGGTTCCAACAGAGCTGGTCTGATGTGAGTGTGAGCACCACAGGCTTTTGTTCAACCAGTGGAAACCATATTTCATGAGTTTTCATTTTATATTGCAGACAACAAACAATTTTACTTCCTCAGGAATAGGTGCTAGCCTAGAACCTGCCCCAGGTCAACAAAATTTGTTCAACATGTACTTACCCATAACAAAGTAAAACCTCAGGTTCCCATAACTGGTTGTATCCATGTATGGAGTGCATAATTTCCTCTCTCCATCTTTGAGGAAGACCATCGATAAACCTGATTCTATCATTCCACATTCTGTACCAACAACGGCTCCCAAGATGTCCCACCTTAAAAAATGAGAATTGTTAAGAGTTAGTATATTAAGTCAAAGCTTGATGGAGTATAATATTTTATTTTTAATAGGGAACATTTACTTAGTATTGGATAATACTGAAGTAAAAATGTGGTACTACAGATTTTAGGTAATGAACAAACTTTTAAACACACTCCATTCACAATTATGCTTTTTCCATGGAAGGATAAATTTAATCAATATGATGTATAGAGGATCTCCTACATTATTGTTAGTCTCAAAGTACTTATAGTTGAAGTAGGAAATCAAATTTGAATGAAAAAAACAGGGAACCATGTAAAAGAGTATCATAATATCATAAGAACTCATATGGTATTTTGCACATTAAAAAATAATTATAGAATGAAAAGGTACCAAAGCTTTGAGGCAAGTTTTTAAAAAGGAAATGAAATTTAAACTAGGTCTTATGAAATAGGTATTTGGATATGTAGAAGAGGATACAAATATTTACTATTTAAAAACTCTTATCTTCCTTAGTATTTATTTCTGGTCACATCTAATTTGGCCATTGGTAGTCACACAACTAACTTGCCTACAGATGGAGAAAACTGGGACACACAAAGGTAAATGGCTTGTCAAACTGCCTGTTTGGCTCTAAAATTGAAATCTTCTGATTCTGATTTTGCTGTGATATTAGTAGTTACATTTCTATTAAATTTTTTTTTTTTTGCTTTTTATTGTTAGGTTTATTGGGATGACATTGATTAGTAAAAATTACATAGGTTCCAGGTGCACCATTCTACAATACATCATCTATGATGTGTTGTGCTATGTGTTCATCACCCAGAGTCAGTTCCCTTTCCATCACAATATATTTGACTCCACCTCCCTCCTCTCCCACCCCCATCCCCATACCATCAGATAACCACTAACCACTAAACTAAGAATGTTCTCTGTTAGGACAGTTACACAGAACTGTTCCACTTTATAATAGATCTGTGACCAAAATGTTTAGGAAATGCCTGTTTTGTATTTTAATAGATTACATCAATCATTCAAGAAGCCCATAAATAACTTTTGAAGCAGCTCTTAATAGTATTGGACCACTGTAAATTAACCAGGAATCTCTCTTGACTTTACAAGAAAATTTCACACTGGTTCATTGATCTTTTACTTGCTCCATTTATCCCAATTAAACTGCTCAGCCTACTGAGCCACAAAACAAGTTAAGGTTATAAATAATGCATATGATAACCCCTTTTAGTCATCTATCCACTTTAGAGTATTTTTAAAGTTAAAAATTAAATTAAAATAGGTGGAATGTCATGGACTAAAAGAACTTTCTATTCAAGTGGGAAATGAGATTAGTAGTCTTTTATCTTAATTATTAGTTGTAAATGAATAACTGTTCTAGATTCATTTAAATGAATTATTTCCATGACCTTTGCTACAGACAAAGTTATATGAGATAATATTCAGACTGTATATTTCTTTTCAATCTTTATTTTAAAGTCCAACATATTCTAATTTTACTCTACATCGGTCTTTAGTTTGTCCTAATCTACATATTGGAAGATAACAAAAGTGAAGTTATATTCTTTAGAAACCCAAATATTTATAACCAATTTAAATAGAAAGTTTAGCCTGCTTTGAAGAGAAAGAAGCTGAGAAAAAAGAAAAGAAGCTGAGAGAAGTCTGAAAAATCATTTTGTAAGTCTTACTGCTTTGAATTATCTTGTATTTATTAAAAATTCAGGGGAGCCCGTTGTAGCACATTCTTTCATGAATCTATATAAACACTGGCTTGAGCTTAGCTGAAGGCAAAATACCCTTGAGCAGATCTCAGAGTTCCATCAGCTTCTGAAAGACTCAGGTAGGGCCTTTCACTCTCTGGACTTCAGAGTTCTGATTTCTAAGGCTACAAAATTGTGTTCATTTCCAGTTAGAAAAAGGATATGGTCCCCGACTCTCTCTCTCTCTTAATATAACAACTACATGAAGTAAAATTATAACATAACCAAGTCTTTGAGGCAAACACTGGTATTTGCAGAGCTCTGTAATGTTAGCAATATCTAGGAGGCATGGCAATTTCCCTGAAAGGGAGTGTTATTTCTCTATGGTTTAAATTATGTTTTCCCCATGGAAACGTGGTTCTATGTGAACTGCATTTGAAGGAACATATGCCTAGCAGGGGAGAGCTCTCTGTAACATAACAATTTATATTTATTCTTTGATGATGAATTCTTTTAAAAAGGCCCAATATTATTTATTATAAATACGGTGATATCTATTATTTATTGCAGAGGGAGATGAAGTTGAAACACAGAAGAAAATGTTTTATAATCAATAAAATGCCTCAAGACAACCTTCTCCTTAGAGATAGCAAGGTCACAATAATATTTAATTTATATTTTTAAAATACAACTTCCTACTTTTTGTGTCAAGAAAAAGAAATAGTTTTGTAAGCAAAAATAATTTATAGCAGTTTCTTCACTGAAAAGCTGACAGTTCTTTTTATCAGCTGTTTTGGAATGGTTTGAGAATAAAATTAATTATGTTCTAATCAGCTCAAGCGTTAATACTTTAAAGAATATGGAGAATAGAGCTTAAATGTTCTTGTTAAAAAAGTAAGTATGAGAGGTGATGGACGTATCAACCACTAGATGAAGGAAATGCTTTCACAATGTATATTAGCTTATAATTTTAAATGCCTTAATAAATTATCTCAATTTAAATTATATTTCAATAAAGCTGAAATTCAACAGAAATTTTCTTCATAAGCTTGAAAAATAGAATGATATATATTCTTTGAAGGAAAATTTGGGAGTAATGATCAAAATAAAAATTACATATATATGTATATATATGTACTTGTATACATATCTGAGTCTTTGATTCTTTAATTTTCCTTTTTGTTTTTAGGATTTACCATTCAGAAATATTTTAACAACTATACAAAATTTTTGTTACAAAATTCTTTTGTCTATCAATAGGGGTTCAGTTAGATAAAGTTGTATATTGCCTTTTTGAAATGATGTACATTTATTGACTAGAGGAGACATTCATCATAGTAAGTTGTTAAGGTTTGAGAAAATCAAGTTGTATAGTATGTAAAATAAAATTCTGGCAAATTCTTTTTCTCTTTCTTCTTCTTTTTTTTTTTTTGGTATAGTTATACATAGTAAGTTCTGAATAATGCACAGTACTGTATATGCCAACTTTATGACAGTGAGAAATGAGATTAGCATGGGGGACTTTTGATTTTTGTTTTAAATGTTTGCTTTGCAATAAGCAAATAACATTTAGATAAAAATTAAGAAAAGCATTTTATATATATATATATATATATATATATATATATATATATATATATAAAACAATTTGGAATGAAAACTTAAATGTTCTCAACATAGGTTGATGAAAATACTAAGGATATGAACATATGCAATAGAGGTCTTAGATTTTAATCGGATATTTTCCTACTATTATTGGCATAAATATTCTAAAGGTAATGGATAATTTCACATTATATGTGAAAATTTGTTTTATTATATTAAATTTGTTTATTATATATAATAAATATGTATTATATTTTCCAGAATATATTAAACCAAGTTCACAACTTTGGGTGTCAACTAAGATACAGAATAACCTTGGCTATAAGATCTCACAATTGCCAAATTCATAGATTTATAATCTACTATGAATTCTCTGAGGTTGAATAAGTTCATTATATCCATAATGTCTCTATTTAGGATGTATTCTCTGATATTATTTAATAAGAGATGTGCCATAGGTAAAACCCTTCCACATTAATTTATATTCATGAGGTTTATCTCCAGGATGAGTCCTGTGATGTCTGGCAAGGTCTATACTTTGACTGAAGGCTTCTTCATCTCCACTGCATTTATATGTTTTCCTCCAGCATGACAGCTTAGGTGAAGGTAAAAGATGAGCTCTATTTGAAGGCTTCCCTGCATGTACTGTATATCAAAAATTATTTTCTTCAATTTGTTCTACTGTATTTCACTCAAATTCAATTTTGTATTAGGTCTTTATCACATACATTATGTTTATTTATACTCTTGTTGGATTCATATTAATAAAAAATACTGGCTTTATAATGGCAAAAAGTTTCAGATTTCTCACCAATAAGACAAAAATATGACCTACACTGGAGAGTGTTTGAGAAAAATCATGTATTCCCTGGGACATTATAGTTTTAATGAATGTTAGTTTCTCTTTCTCCCCTCTGTACACTGTAGTGCTATTTTTGTTTTAAAATAAGTTAAAGTGATCATGGTATCTCCCCTGCCAGGTGGGGACGAGTGGGTTAGGGAGGGGAGAAAGGGGAGGGGGTGGGAGAGGAGGGGGGGAAGCTAAATATAAGGGGATGGAAAGAGGGGTCACATTAGGTGGTGAACTTATTATGTATCAAGTTGACAATGCACTGTGGAATTGTATGCCTGAAACCTATGTAATCCTTGCTAACAGATGTCACCCCAATAAGTCTAACAATAAAAATGAATTAAAAAAAAATAAAATAAGTTAAAGTGGCAATTAAAATGACTTTCTAAATTATAATGAGTATTTTTTATACTAGAATTAGCAGAGAAACAATCTTGAACAAAGTTGCCGTACAGTATGCAAAGTGTTTTTGCTTAAATAACTTTAAGCAAGGGGATATTTAGCTGAAAAAAGACTGCATTTTATCTCTCTGCATGTCTTT
>PVJL010006126.1:0-54502 GCA_004026885.1 Lyroderma lyra
CAGTTTCTTATTTGTGAGATTTTTATAATAATTAACTTACCTTATAAGGATATCTTGAAAACCAAATGAGATGCAACTATGCTAGTGCTGTGCAAATGCTAATGTTATTATTGAAAGTCATAGCCCATTATTTTCAAAATGGCTGCTTTAAAACTAAGTACACAAGATTATTTGCCCTGTGAATTATATTTATATGTCATCAGTGCACTTTTATAATCATCTCTTGCTTTCTGGAGTCTGTGCACATAATAAAGTAGGGCTATGACTTTTTCACCTCAGTATCTCCAGCATTTAGCATTCTAACTGACACATAGTAGATGCTGGCACATTTTAAACTATGCATTTAAAGAAAGCAGAAACATTTATTTGAACCCTAAATATTATGGGCCACATAATGAGAGTAGACAACTTTGATGAACTTGTTTCTTTTACAGACCAATAAAATGTAAAAGTTTCTGTTTCAGGCTTCGTTTCCAAGAGTCAGATGCTAAGATCGAGCCTGTGGTGCAGGGTATTTATTAGGGATCAGCACTTGTAGAAGATGAGGGGAGAAGAAAACTGGCAGAAAAAGAAGTAGACTTGGCACACCTCTGTCAGCCCAGTGGACAACTCTGCAACCAGTTTGCCCACTAGAGCTGTCTTTCATAAGTACTAGACAACCAGGTTCTTCTACCCCCACCTCCATCACTCATTGGATATGAGCCACACTTGGGAGAGCATGCCCTTGGACAAAGTGATTCTGCAACTGAAGGGATTGACAGCTGAAGCAACAAATCCTTTCTTGGTGCTTGTCCATGTTCACCTTAGTCACCAAATTTAAAATGTTCTGTCTACTACATGAGAAGATGGCATTTATATTTAGGGGCACAGAATGACTTTAATCAATGGGAAGTTTAGAATTCTATTCATAATCAAATTAAAGAAAACGCCTATGCTCTCATAAATTTATGGAAGATTTTATAATAATTCATTAATGTAGTGAAGACTTACAAGAAGATGTTGATTTGTTGGCAGGTGATGTCATTTTCTCATTAAGTACTGTCCTTCAGCAAGTACTTGCTGGGTATATGTTTGTCCATCGAAACAGGAATTACTAAGTGAAGAACTCCTCTGGGGATATAATATTACAGCTATGCAAAGAATTTCTTTTCCCAGATCCAAGCTTCTCCACTATTCTAGCTCCTGAAAGGAAAAAGCATATCTGTCCATCAGGATGTGACTGTACCTGGGGTCAAGAAGAAGGCAACATCAGCAGAATATGACTTCCCTTTCTGATCTAAATCTTTTCAATCCATTGATATGCATGCATCTAGTGTTTGATCTTGGGCAGTATTCTCACTCAAGTGTGTCTGTTTTGACAGGACCTGAAGAAGGGACCAAAAACATATCTGTACCTTAATTTCCCCAAGATCACAGGAAGAAATCAACTTTCTCAAACATTTCCCCAGTCATAATATGTATGCAGTCTGCTGTAGCTAATACAAAATAATGTGTGAGTGGATTAGCAAACACTTGAGTTTAGTAGAAAGTCAACCATTATTTACTTAGGACCAAGAAGGGTCAATCTGTCCTTCATTCTAAGTTTCTGGAAAAAGTACAGAAGCTTACATAAATAATACTTAAGAGATTGGCCTGGGAATCTAAAATCTCAAGAATATCTATTCAGTCCACAAACCCTACTTTCTTTCAATGCAGTGTTAACTATTATAAAATGCTTATAAATGATGAGGGCAAAATCAGTTTACACGAGGTGTGCCCTCCACTTTATGGATTATCATACAGATTTTTATGATGTAAGCTACTAAAATTATAACATATTTTAATCTGCCTTTATTTGTGCATAGCAAAGACGGGTAAACATTCCTTAGGCATTCCAGCAGTAGTGTTTTTAACTGATTAATGTTTTCATTTGGTTGTCTCTCAATCCTTAAGGGTAGACATTAAAATAAGACTAAATATATTTAATTTTTAAAAGATATAATACAAATTCCATGGTAACTTAATATCCAATAATATCTAAATTCACTTAGTTCCCAGGGCTATTTTTAGGTCTTTAGGGAAAATATAACTTTTTCCTTCTTTCTCAGCCCTGATGTGACCCATTTAAACTTGACTGTCTAGCCACACTCTTTTCCAGCCCATTCACCATATTCAGCATCCAAGATTCTGAAATGAGTGAGGCTCCTTTCACTGGTGGGAATGGGCTGGAAAGGAAGGGAAGGGAAGCACCTACAGTTATGGAGCAGGGTTCTAATTCCAAATCCAAGACTAAGTGTGAGAATTTGGGTTTCTGCAGGCTTCCATTTGCTCATCTACTTAGGGAGAGAAGATGGATGCATTTTAATGGCCCTTCCCATGCCACTGCTCCATGACTTTCAAATGTTCCAAGAATATTCTGCTCATTTCCATGGGAGAAGCTTTGACAATAGACTGTGTAATGGGATTTGAAGGGAATATTTTCTATGGCTTCCAGGGAATTCAGAAAATATGAGTCATGTAGCTGTCCCCTCCAATCCCAAATCAGTAGTAAAAAAATAAAGACTGCATTTTGGGGCATGTGACTCTCAAATCAAATTGACTTTTCAAAGACAGGAAGAGATATTTTAAGGCTAGAAGTATTATTTCCACTTTTTGTTAGTGGCATGAAAGAATAGCTATAAATGTGACCAGCAGTTAATACTTTCATTATCAGTTAAGAATTATAACCATCTAACTTTAGGTATTAAATTTAATTCCTTTTTATGACAAAATTTCTCTTCATGTAATGCTCCAAATTACCATTTTACATTTGCCTTCAGAATGAGATAACCTCCAATTTAGTGGACTGGCTGGCTCCATCACAATGAAGGTTAAGATTAAGGTCAAGGTTTAATAGCATTAGTTTCTTTCTGTTCCAAAGCCACAAATACAGATTTAACCCTGCTGTTTAAAAAAAAATAGTGTGAAAACTAAGCCAGAGAGTTTGTAAAACCATCATCTCTACAGGAAAAGTAATTCACAGATTGGCTGTACTAACAGTGGGTTGCACTGTCATCTCTGGTTAGCCAAGACAGCATGGTGTCAAGATTGCCCTGGAAACTGAGTTTCCAGTCTGGGTTACAGCTGAGATGCCTAAAGCAGACATAGCCCTATGCTAGCACCATGAAAATTCTTATAATATCCAAGAGTATCTTTGGACCTGGAACATCTGATAGACGATGACACATAAATCATTGTTAGTGAACTATCTATCCTCATGATTCTTCAGACTTCATTTATGGATATTTATTCTCTTCTGAGAAAAATGAAGAGAGTGGAAAGGAGACAACTTTTCTATTTCATTCCATAATAGCTAAAGAAGCCACAATGCATCAGATTTTGTGCTTATTCAATAAACTAAATTCTGAGACTAAAAGTCAAATTTCATAGCCTCCATCACCCTAGTACATTGATTTCAAAAACTGCCCCCACCAAGCATTATAGAATCCTATTTCTCTCTTTTTTCTGTCCCCCACCCCATAAATAGGGATTCATTATAGTAAGATAGTATTTAGTAGGAAGAAACAATACTTACACAGTAAAAATTTTGACAATACTCTCTTTTTATTTCACAATATGAGAATAACTCAAATTTTAGTCTCAAAGACCAAAGTATATTTGAAACAAATGTTCAGAAGATGAGCCAGGCCACCATTTTGGCAGCAAGTTTCACATGGAAAGTGGATGTTGGAGAAGGATGCCCGCCACATGGCTAAAGCTATAGCACACCCACAAATAGATTCATACTTTGTTGTCTAATTTGCATGCGTGAGTATAGTGCATTCTCCATGCCACTAGTACATATATGCTTTTTTCAAAGTCAGTGCAGGATCCATATTTGTGCAGGCCTTTACAAGTCTGCTCCCTTATAAAATTTTACAATAATTTATCTGAGAAAACCTTCAGGTGACAAATTCTTTATGACATCTTTACTTCCCAAAAGTCATTTCTGAATAATAATTACAGCTATCAGGAGTTCCAGCATCACATAAAAGAATCTGTTTGTTAGCTATTTGAATGTCAGTTAGCTGGCTGTGAGTGAACCTGGCTAAACATTTCCACATGCTTGGTGCCTGGAATTTGAAATTGGTAACCTTTAGCAGCAATGGCAACTTTAGATCAAATGACAAGATAAACAAAAACCAGACAATGTCCCAGAAAGAGTCCTTTCCTTCTTTCCAAAGCAAATGCGTCCCTAATCTGCACCAAACAGTGACAGCCTGACCCACTCTTGCCTGGGGGACCACTTTTCCCACTAATGCTGAATTGTTGGAAATCAAAACATCATTCAGCGCCAAGGGGGAAAATGCCTGAATCTGAAAAGGAACTAAAAGAAATTGTACCAGGGAAAGGAGACAAGAATGGAAAACAAGTTCCCAGAGTATTTCTGTCAACAAGCATGTAGAGTCTTTATTACTAGAATATGCAGCATCCCATGGGAATTGTTGCATCTTTTTTTGCCTTAACTCTTTTCTTGCCAGTCGTTCCCTGGTTAGTTGAACTGACTTGGTGAGGGGAGGAGGTTATTTCATCCAAAAGTAATTCAACAGCAGGTTTCAGGAGCCACACTCCTCACAGTGACAGGAGAGGATGTATCGGTAGGTGGCCGTGAGTCGCATGCCCCCTGAGCAGCGCAGCCTCAGTGCTTTCAGCTTGGATGTCTGGGGCCGACAGCAATGACAGGAGGAGCGGAAAGGCTGCTTGAGAACAGTGCTGAAGGATACCAAGGGCTCAGAACGTGACGCCTGGCTGCAGTGCCCCTCGCACCTGGCCAGAAGCACCATCTAGGGAGAGAAGAGAGATGGTTACTCTGTGGGGATATCAAAACCTCAGTCAGGTCCCACAGCCTCCTTTGCAATGCACTAACACTCTTTGCCAATTCCTGCTGTATTAGATCTCAACTCTGGGTGCACATTGGAATCACCTGGAAAAATTGTTTTAAAAACATCAACACCCAGGCCCCATCTCAGACCAAATGAGTTAAAATCCTTGAAGATAGGGCCAGACTTGTAGTTTTTCAAAGCTCCTTAGGTATTTTTTACTTGCACTGAGAGTTTAAAATAACTGGATGAGGTCCACTACCAAGATGTGCAAAGAAAAACCAAAGGACAAAAGAAATTTCTTTAGACAGGTGGCAGTCTACCATTGGCCCAATGCAAATTCCAGCAGTCTCAAAAATGCAGAAAGTCATTCCAAATTAAAATCAGGAAGAATAATTACAGAAAAAAAGAATATGTTACATGTAGAGATTTGCTAAACAAAAGGCATATAATTTCTGAAGAAGAAGAAAAAGAGTAACCTGATTGATACTTAGGAAAAAATATTTCAGGCACTATAACTTGAAACAAGAGCATGAAATAGAAACAGGGTATATTTTCATCCCTGGATTGACACTTCTGGGTTTATGCATTGAGACAGCCTGAGATTTGTGCAACCACATCTTCAGAGTAATTTAGGGCAAAAATTAACTATTCTGACCATCTCCTTTTCCAAAGATAGGTTAGGACGATAATAAAGCTTGGGCTGAAGGAACAGAGGCTGTGTTCTTTATAGTGGCTCTTAATGTGGCACCAGTAAACAGACTTCTTTAAGAATCTGACACGACACAAACTACCAAAGTTATCCCCAGAACAATGGACATAAGCACACACTTAACATTTTGCATACAGCTTAAGGGGATAATGCAGAGGCTCATTTATGTATCACATACATAAATCCTGGTCTCTTGGGAATGGCAGTCATAGATGGGGTAGAATGGACAGCTTGATTCATTCATTAAGCTATACAACCCTATATGGTGGAGCACAGAGGATGAGGGGAACCTAAGATTTTCGGTCCATGTTTATGTTGGAGGCTGTTGCTTGGTGAATTTTATATTAAGTGATAGAGAAAAAGTTGCCCTATAATTCCAGAACCAACATTAAGAACATAAAAAGTGGAACTACTCAAGTAAAAGATTAAAAGATTTACACATATATATGAGATCTGACTATTAATTTTGTTAACTTCGCACCATGTGCTTATATTTTCAGCACCATACAAACAACTCAGTAAGGTTTCAGAACCTTGGTATATCTGTGTGCCACGGCTGTGTTTGTGTTGATAGGTGGCGGTGTTTTGCTGAGTAGCATTCATTATTGTTGTTGTGTGTTTTCGTTTGCTGCCACGAAAGTGTTGGATCTTGAATTAGAGCAATGAACAAACATTAAATTTCTTGTTAAATTTGGCAAGAGTGGAAGTGAAATCAGGAACATGTTACTCCAAGTTTATGGGAGTAATGCCATGCAGAAAATGGTAGTGTACAAATGGATTAAACGTTTTTCTAAGGGGAGAGAAAGCGTCACTGATGAAGAGAGGTCAGGGTGGCCAGTAATGAGCAGAACCGATAAAAACATTGCAAAAATTGATCAAATGGTGGGTCAAAATCATCGGCTGACTGTGAGAGGCATAGCAGATCAAGTAAACATTGATAGAGAAACAGTTAGGAAAATCTTAACTGAAAATATTGGCATGAGAAAGGTGTGTGCAAAAATTGTCCTTAAAGAAGCTCACAAATGAAAAAAGCAAAGGAGTGTCAGAGTTTGCCAAGACCTTTTCGAAAGGAAAGACAATGTTCTGGGCCATGTTATCCATATTATCACTGGTGATGAAACATGGGTGTACCAATACAACCCTGAAACAAAGCATCAAAGTGCACAATGGAAATCAGCCAATTCTCCAGTACCAAAAAAAGTTTTGTCAGTACAAATCAAGAGTCAAAATGATGTTGCTAAACTTTTTGCTATCAGAGGGATTGTTTATTATAAACTTGTACCAACTGGACACACAGTCAACCAAGTTTACTATTTGGAAGTGCTGAAAATACTGCATGAAAACTTTCAATGGAAACAACCTGAACTTCATGCCAACAACTCATGGCTCTTGCATCATGATAATGCACCAACTCACATGGCACTGTCTGAGGTAGTTTTCATCCAGTAAACAAATAACTGTAGAAACACCCTTCCTACTCACCTGATATAACCATCAAAGACTTTTTCCTTTACCCGAAGATAAAGAAAATATTGAAAGGAAGATATTTTGATGACATTCAGGACATCAAGTGCAATACCACAGCTCTGATGGCCATTCCACAAAACAAGTTCCAAAATTGCTTTAAAGGGTGGACTAGGCATTGGCATCGGTGCACAGCTTCTCAAGGGGAGTACTTTAAAGGTGACCATAGTGATATACAGCAATAAGGTATGTAGCACTTTTTCTAGGATGAGTTTGTGAACTTGTCAGACCGTATTTTATATCAATATTAACACACACACACACACACACACACACACACACACACGAAATGATATTTACATCATGACATTTTAGGAATTAGCAGTTGTTATTTAAAAATGACCAACTATTATCTGACATTATCCTATAGGACAGAATTAAACACCCAGGGATTAAAAGAAGGAAATGGCCTGCCCAACATTCCAAAATGAAGAGAAGGTGACTTCTGGTAATTATAGATCATTAACATCATTGCCTGAGAAGATGCTGGGATGAATCCAACAATCTCTCAGCAACCAACAAGAAAATATGAGATACTAGAGAACAACCAGCAGGATTTGGTGAAGACAAGCTAGACTAGTCTTACTGATTTATTTTCTCTGAAAGACCACAGAAGCAGAGAGAAAATGGCAGCTGTAAGCTGTTCTTATTTTATTAAAGCTTTGATTATTAATGTTCTTCACCTTAATAGGTGAAACAAACATAATCTGAAATGGGTTTTGAGAGATTATGCCATAGGTCAGTAGTACCTGGGCCAGTACTCAGTGCCTATTCCATCCCTCTAATGAGAGAGAGAGTTCAAGGTCTTCCCACACACCTGAAAAGACTCCCTGACATCTCACTTTGGAGTAGTGTTCAATTTACTCATTTATAATGTGAATCATTTATTAGGCTGATGAAGCAATTGTTTAACAAATCACCTCCTAAAATGGGGTCTTTAGAGATCCAGTTTTAGTCTGATGGATATAGCCAACCTGTGCCCACAGACTTAACTCAGAAGAGCAAAGACATCATCCCCAAATGACACACATACAGGTGAACCAAATATAGACCTTGATGACCAGGCAATTAACACTGTATAAAATGACCAAGTTGGAAATGTAGGGCCATTTGTACAAGAATTAACCTGATAGTGATTTCACTAAAAGCCTTGAGAATCTCAAGTTCCATCTTCAGCTCATTCCGAAAGACAAGAACTCCAGCACTGAAAATCCTGGGGCCACCTGCAATGGGCCCTTCTTCCACAGGAGATGGACTTTCTGGGCAAGGAGAATGCACAGAAATGTACAACAGATACCTTCAGTGACTGCCCATAACCTACAGAATAAAATCCAAAATCCTGAACAGGTGTTAAGGTTCTCCATGACCTGGTTTTCACATCTTTCCAGTCTTTCTTATAACTCACTCCCTATTCTGATCAAGCTTAATTAATTAGGAGTCCATGGAACTATCCTGAATTTCCCTGCCTCTTGCTTTTGCTCATGTCCTTCCTGTCTCAGAAATGCCATCCCCTCTAGTTCTTAAATCCTCTTTAATGAAGTCACAACTGTCTTCCATTGCCAAATTCAAATGCTCTCTCCTTGAAGAAGAGACTATGAAACAACTGTCAGGCCCTTGATGTTCTCAACACACAGAAGCAAATCCCCGCTCTGGGAGATTCCCAGTATATATACCTCATCTCAAAGCTGAAAACTATATTAAAACCTAGCTGTGCTTCGCATACATACATTGGGTAGGTAAAGCTCTATAAATGAGTGTCATTAGGAATGAAAGGGATAAATATCTGCTCTCCAGGTTCACTCTTGATATTTCACATTTTAGTCTCTGCCCTGCCTCACTTGTGCTACAAATTTAATGAACAGTTTCTGACCTCTTCACCAGAGCTTCTTAAAATATAAGATCCATGTAAATCATCTGAGGAATCTTGTTGAAATGTAGAATGTGATTTAATAGCTCTAAATGAGACCAGGGATTGTGCATTTATCATAAGATTGTGCTTGATGGTATTGCTGGGCTAACACCCACACTCTGACTAGTAAGGCTCTGAACCTGTTAAAATTTGAGAGGCTGTGCTCCAGATGAATCACTGAACAGTGATCATTTAGATAATAATAATAATGACAGCTAAAATTTATTGAGTGTTTATATTTAATCTCATTTAATCCTCATAACAATATTTTTGCTAAAGGTACTGCTTATTATTACCTGTACTATTGTTACAGATGAGGAAACTGAGGCTTAAAGAGTTTAAATAACTTGCTCAGATTCACATATCTGGTAAAAGTCAGAGCTGGAATCAAACTCATGTCTATCTGAATCCCTGGTCTAAACCACTTTAAGATACCGCCTCCTGATACAAAATGTTTTCCTGAGGTATGAGCCAACTCAGACCCTACTCTAACCTACTTTGATCTGCTTCTGGGATCCCTAACCATATCATAATAATACAAGTCTGACCTTTTTACTTATGGGCTTCTTGGGACACATTTTCACCACCTGTAAGCTTATGCAGAGCTGAATCTTCTAAGAGCCATGACAATCCTAAATAATATCTCCTTCACTGTCAAGACCCTCACTTACCTCCATCCTCCAGTGATTTGGGGACACCCAGAGACTCCCTGAAATTCACTGGACACATTCTCTATCTCCTAACTAATTCATCCTTCAGTTCAATAAACCTTTGACACCTACCAAACACAGTGGCCTGCAGTTTATGGTTGATACACTTTCCTCATACTTGGGTGATTTTGCTGTGTCTTAAGAACATGGGAAATCTCTGCATTTTGCCTTGCACTTAGGTGCTCTTAATGGAAAATGGCCACACAGCTCCATTATCAATTTAGGAAAGGAGCTTCTTTTGATAAAGAACCCACATGAGGCTCCACTGTTAGCGGGTTCAACAGTTTGCCATTGCTCATAAGATCTTCTGTTGACTTCTTACAGCCCAGGTGGATGACATATACATGTTATTTGCTTTGGGCCCAGTTACATTTTACTATCTTATGTCTCCCAAACAAGTAGTCTGATGGTAGGAAATGAGGCAACTCCTCCAGCAGCCCCTTTGGATCTTCACCACCTTGGAGTCACCTAATTCTCGCTGAATGTGACAGCCAGTGTCTTCCAATAGGAACAGGGTTGCCAGGTTCAGCATGCTTGATCAAGGTTCCTTCATGTTCTAATATGATTTCTATGTGCTGAGGCTAAGAGTAATAAAAATATCTTTGGGCAATAATAAAATAACAGTAAGGATGATGACACATAACATGTATTGAATGTTTACTAGGTTTCAGGTACTGTGCCAAGCCCTTCATATGCAAATTAATTCTTAATAACCATTTCAAAGATAAATCCTCCCTATTTTACAAATTAGGAAATTAAAAGGCAGATAAAAAGTTACCAGCCTGTACAATGAAGGAACAGGATTCTGAATCAAGACAGCCTAATTCCTGAACCATCTCTCCTAATCAAGGTGCTATACTGTTAGGCCATGACAATCAGCCTGTCAAGCCCTCAGTTTTCATAAGATGCCCAAGTTTGTCATGGTCATCTCCTGTCATGGGGAACTCCCATGAATTCCTAGCTTAGGCCATAAGTAATTAGATGTCTCCATCAGTATCAGAATAAGGACCCACCTGTCCATCCTAGAACAGGGTTTTGGTTATTTCACCTCAACTGAGTGAGAATCATATTTTGCCTTTTTCTCAGTAGTGAACACTGTACAGTTCTTATTTCATGGCACCTCTTGAAGCACACTGTTTCTTCTCAGGAACAAGATTTGTCCATGTTTCTTCCCTCACCAACACCTTTAACAAATGACTGTTCAACTCATCTCCAGGGACTCAGATCAACCTCCCAAGGGTCTATGCCAGGCTGAGGGCATCAGAAAAATTGCAGCCATGAGAACGAAGCAGTGTGTGTTTGGGAAAGGGTGGGTGGGAGCACTGAAAACTCCAACTGGAATCTGGTCCCTTTATTCGCGTTACAACTCAAATGAACATGATGAGGCCTTTGCACACAGCATTATAAAGGAAAAACTTTGTCTTTTTTGTGATTCCAGTACCTACAGTGCTGAAACATGGTAGGCATTCAGTATACATTTGTTCCTTTTTTAAAAATTAAAATTAAGTATTATTTGCAACAACATGGATGGACCTAGATATTATGCTAAGTGAAATAAGTCAACCAGAGAATGACAGATGCCATATAATTTCACTTACATATGGAATCTAAAGAATAAAATAAATGAATAAACAAAGCTGATACAAACTCACAGATACAGAAAACATTTTGATGTTTGCCAGATGAGATGGGGGATGGGAGAATGGGTGAGAAAGGTGAAAGTATTAAAAAGTAAAAATTGGTAGTTGCAAAATAGTCACAGAGATGTAAAGTAAAATATGGGAAATACAGTCAATAATATTTTTAAAACTATGTATAGTGTTAGATGGATACAGTACTAAACTTATGGGGAAAACCACTTCATAAATTATATAAATGCCTAACCACTAGGCTGTACACTTGAAACTAATATAAAATAATACTGAATGTCAATGATAATTTTAAAAAATAGTTACGTATATATAAAGTACATAATAAGTCATATGTCCTCAGTAGTTAATTGTGTTATAAACTCAATATTATGGACTCCTTCATTTCTCTTATCACAACATGAGTTTCATGCGCAACAGTAGGAGGTGGCTTTGGGATCCTAACTGCTCCCTCCCAACCCCAAGGCTCAAGCTTTGGCAGTCAGATCCTTTTACCTCTGTAAATTTTCCCAGATTACTCTCTTCCTTTCTCTCTCTCTCTCTCTCTCTCTCTCTCTCTCTCTCTCTCTCTCTCTCTCTCTCTCTCTCTCTCTTGTCAGTGCTTACAGCTCTTCAGAGTTCAGACAACTATGTCATGGTTGTCTGTTTCCACACCTTGCCTGGAGCCATCATCTCTCACTCCTCATCTGCCCCACCAGCTCACCTTACCAATGTCAGTCACCCCCTTCCAGTTCGTCTTTCCTCACTCACCTGGGAAGGGAGGTCAGACTGCAGGATTTATTTTTCTTTGACTTTTATCCCACTTCTTAGCACCCAGCACAGTGGCTTACATTTTCTTTGCTCTTCTGCATGGTCTTCCCTCACTTGCCAAGAGTCTGTGTTCAACAAGAACCACAATGAGGTTCATTTCCCTAATCCTTTAAGGCTATAGGAGATCCTGAGAGTTATTAAGGTCACAGTAGTGACTGAAATAGAAAAGTTGTCTGAACACCTGTCCAGTTTATAACTTCATCATGAAGATCATAATATCATTTATTTATTTATTTATATTATTATATGCCAGACACTCTGCTGGATGCTTTACAAATATTACCAATTCCCGTGCCCACACCTTTAGGTAGATAACATTAGCTCCATTTTACATAGGAAGAAATTGAAGCTTCAAAGAATTACTTCACCTCCCCCAAAGTCACCGATTTGGCAACTGCTGAGGAATTTGAAACCAGGTCTCTCTCATTTCAAAGTCTGGAATGCCTCCATTCCCTTAAAGATTCCCCAGATGGGTTGTTTCCACTAACCACTGACTTTCTGCCTGTTTGTTCTACAGCCTTTACTCACTTAAAATTTTAGGGAAGATTGTAAATAAACCTGTAACTACTGGCATCTTTTGTACCCAATCCTAGGTGTCACCACTGAAAACCGCCAGGCACATCCTAATCTGTGGTCACACTGACCTCCTTGGTGGATCACTGTAGCTAGTGTTTTCTGCCTGACTACCTCTGAGCTCTTTTCTGAATTGCTAGGAGATGGACTACAGGCCCCAGGGTCTGGCCAGCTGCAAGTTTAGGGCTAGGGGGAAGAGGTAATTTCATAGAAAGCTCCTAGAAAACCTTTCACTACTAGTTGTAGTTCTAGAAAAATTGCTGAGTATAAATAAAAATTTCCAGCAGATCAGAAGTTGAGCCTGGACTTCTTAATAGTGACTTCTGCGTTGCACTTGCATTCCTTCAAAATGAAAATACAAGTAGTTGAAAGATGAATGCTCCAAGGCAGACATTTACTCTCCTGAGCTATATGACATCGAGCAACTACTTAACCCTTCTTTCAGGTTTCAGTTTTCCTTGCCAGTAAAATTGTAAAGATAATGCTTCAATCACAGGTTTGTCAGCAATTATTAGATTATATCGTGTGAGATGCCTAACACATATTAGGTGTTCAAGCAGGCGCCCTTCATTCCCTGAACCTGAATCACTAGCTCCCCTTCATCTGCCTTCCTAAGGCCAGACACTAGATAAATGTAAGTCAGGAAGCATTAACATTTGAAAGGTGAACAGTAGGTATTTGTCTAGTGAATAACTGCCTGTGAACATCAAATTGAGAGAAAAGTTTTACAGAGGAAAAATCTACCCTAGGCTCTTTTTTGTAAAAACCCCTGTTAGCTGTTTTCTAGGCAAAGACTAAATGCTTTAACTGCAAGTGTAGAAAGACATCTTTGTTAAATGAGACCCATTAGAGAGAAGACCACCCTGAGTCTGTGAAAGTTAAGAATTATAGAATAATTCAAAATTAAAAACAGTTTTTGTTTCTGGATACGTAAAAGCAAAATCTAATCCAGGAAAGGTTTGGATAGTTGAGATTCTAGCAGGCATATTTTATTACTAAAGAAGAAAAGTTTATAATTACAAGCACCATTTAGATAAAGCTATTGCTATAGTCGGGATAGTTATGGATGTTTGAAAACAGATTGTTCCCATGAAATTACAAACTTTTTTTTTTTACTATCACAATTTTGTGCTATTTACCATGGTATTCTGGAAGAAACAGAAGTGGATGAAGGTAGACTAAAATCTGTTTCTAGGACTCATGCTCAAGCACTGTGAGTTTAATGGATTCAAGTTAATGCTATCTCTTCGCTGACCTTCCCTTAACTAATGTGATCATTGCTAAGGTGCTCTTCCATCATTTCACCAAATCTTTCCAGATTGTTCTTTCGTTTTTGGAGATGCTCCTGTTTCTCTGTTCCTTCTTATAATCACAATGACACTGTCTTTGAAATAATTTTAATTTCTTTTTTAAAAAGAATCATTATTATGGAAGAGAACTCAACAGAGGGAGAAATCATCCATGGAATAAGAAACACTAAAGCTTAGCTAGATCTGAGGGTTGGGGAGGATAAGCTAATAATTGCTCCAGTCAATTTTTGAGCAATCACAGTGGTAAAAACACATCCCATCCTTTTTCTCAATTTGTTTTAGCTTCTTTTTCCTAAGAAGGGATTGCAGTTTTGTAAAAATTTATCTATTTACACCTTTTTTAGTTCTTCAAGTACAAATAAGAGACAGAAAGTTTTTCTTTAGGACAAGCAAGACCTTGGGACAAATATCATTTGTGTTGTTTGGTAACACTTAACTCTCTACTTATCACAATCTTTCTGCTTAGGTCTATTTTTTCCCACAGTCACAGATCTTACTAATACAATGGTCAAAATGATTTAACTCAAATTCTGATCCCCTAAACTAAAACAAGCCATCATCATTGAGCTATAATCAGAAAAGTTATGGAAAATTTAAAGACAGATAGAAGTTGTAATGTTTTTAAATGGAGGGTAGAGAGATTAACTTATATGGTCTTAATACTAGTGGCTGATATTACAAAAACTTCTTAATTATATTGGTAACATAAAGACTACTTGACATGTGAGAATGTTTAAGTGGTTTTAGTCTCAGGACTAAAAGTGAAAATCTCTGAAGTTGGCCTAAACAAATTCTTATTTACCAAATGTAGGCAAATTTTATTCATGTGACTGTTTGGGGGCAGTGACAGTCATAAGAATTGTCATTCTGAGTCTGTTTTTCCCTACTATGTGCCTCCCTTCTGGGTGGTCCATGTGGCTGGCCACTCTTGGTGGCCTTCGAAGCATGGTATTCCTTCTTACACCTTGTTGCAACACTGAGACATGATTGCATCGGTTGCCTCTGAAAAAAATACAACATTCTCTGAATGGGAATGATTTGTATAATCAATGTAAAAATGACAAATGATTAAATTGCCATTTATCTTTTGAAATCATTTTAACATAAACATGTGAAGTGAAGATAGACTTGGACCACAAGGCCAATGACCAACTATTTCATCAAGAAACTCTTTGAAAAGCCTCTCAAGAAGTATATTTTACTGTTCAACCATATTTCTTGCATTCCCTTACTCTTTATTATTCATGCAGGTAGAAAGCATTATGGTAACTTGTAGACTCTTTCTTGAAAAATGATACTATCACTCATAAATTCTCTAATCAGGGACAAAATACACACCTCCAACCTATGTTTAGCAACAGTTTTATTGTTAGAAACTTCCAGCCTTTCCTATTGCCTTCGAGTAGACTTAAAGGAGAGAAGCTGGCTGTGTGTGTACATGATCAATTAAGCAGCTTTACCGACAAAACTGAAAAGCATGGTGGGAAACTCTAAAAGCATATTTCTCCTACAAGTCTTGTGGGCTGGCTGTGTATCTCAGGTTTGGACTGTCAGCACAGTTCTCCATCTCCTGACAAAGGAATACAGCTTCTCTCCTGTTTCTAGAAGTAATATTCACAGAAATCTTGGTCTTACCTTTGAGCTACACTTGTACAAGGGGTGACTGATAGAATCGACATAGTGGTGCCTCATGCAGCGTCGAGGGTCCGAGTCCATCATGAACGAACTGTCCGTTTTGCTGTCTGTATCTCCCATTAGCGCCAGTAGGGAGAGTATAGAAAAGAATGCAGCTAGTACATGATTTCTCATTGTTGTAAGGAAAAACTTCCTAAGAAGAACAGCAGAGGGAGGCAGAGGACTAAAAATCAGAATGCCTTCACCTAGGATCCAGTTCCTTTCAAGGAAAGGGCAGGATCTGGCTGAAGCTTTGTGGTTGTCATTGTCCTTTGTATGCTGGAGTTTTTTGTCTTATTCTTTTCACTTGCAATTCATCATCACTCTATCTGCTGCACAGCTGGAATGAAAACAGAAATTATTTTCCCCAGAAGCATTTACCCAGAAAAACTAATGGAACCCAGGAGGTACTAAGTAGAATTTTTCCATGTCATTTCCAGTAGAGAATATTGGTTTCTAGAGTGCCATTAGCATAAGCTGTCATCCATTTTACACCCCCATCACAGCTTATGCTACATATTTATAACCATTTGGATGTGGAAACAGTGGTTTAATGGAAGCACATGTTGATTTTAATTGTTGGAGTTCATGTCCCTAGGAGCAAGAATAATTTGAATCCATGGTAAAGATTAAATGTGTGGTTCTGACCACAGCATAACTGAATTGGGTGGTCTCATTCTTATCCTTGGCTGGTGGAGTCTATTCAGTTGCTTGGTAAGCTTTGGTGTCAACATCAGCTTACAGGGATAGAGAGAAGAAAGGTCAGCACTAATGAACATAGGCCATATCCCACGGAAAGGAAATACATTTTTCATTTCCAAGTCCATACCCACCCACCCACCTAGTTTTCCACTTTTGTGCTCTGGGCTCATCCTGTTTTTGTTTTAAGTCCCATGCCACCCAGTATCAATGACAAACTCCATATGAAATACACATTATGCTAACTGGCCTCTGGTGTGGTTAAGGCAATACATGGTTTTGCCAACACAATCAGCATGTCTGCAGTCTTTGTAGCCTGAACATATGGTATAATTTGAAAAAATAAGTGGTCATTGGAGCAGAGACTTACCATCAACATGGGATTATGCTATAGTAGTTTTCCGAAATTTGCTTTGTCCTCTTGAACAAAGGGCTGGGGTCCAGAGATCTCCCCAAATCACCTCACTAACTCCCAGGCATGGGCAACACTGATTCTTTTTATTACAACAGAAGACAAAGAGTATAAAAAATATTTTCAAACATTTAGGAAAATTGGAGGGAAACTGATATGCTATCCAAAACAAAAGGAACATGATAATTAAAGCTTCAGAAAAACTTTCAAAGGTATTTCAGATAAAAATTTGATTTTTGTTCACAGTACCACATTGTTTTTTAAACTTCCTACTCATGGACAGTCTGTATAAACAGGGCAAAATATTGATAAGATAAAGATTAGAAGTTCAGGCCCATGTAAGTTAATTAGTTTTGCTCTAACAGAATGGTCCCAGACCTACTTAGCCTCAGCTGTCTTGTGAGTGTGGCAAGGAATCCCAAGTGGAAGAGGACGTGTTACAGAATACAGCATCCCTGGCAATGACAAAACCTCAGCATATGTGTTTCAGAGAAGTCTTGAAAATTGCAGAAGGTCCAGGACCAGTAATGAGAGGATCCACCTACACTCCAATACTGCCATTAATAGCCAGAGGACCTTGTACAGGTCATTTAAACTGTCCCAGCCCCAGTTTCCTCATCTGTAGAGTAAGGGAGTTAGAAATTATGGCATCTGCAGTTCCCTCTTGCTCTAAAATGTCACCACCTAGTAAGATCATCTTTTCATGCACTTTGCACTACTTTCCTTTATGTGCATGCTAATGGCATCATCTCATTAAAATTTATCAAACCTGAGCCGAAAGCTCCAAATTGGCAAAGAATGCAGAAGAGGATTTTTTTTGTTTTCTTTTCAGATGCGTATTCTAGGTTTTCCTGTGCACATTACGCAGAAACTTACCAAGTTCAAAGAGTTACTGCTTTTTTGGGGGGTTCCATGTTCAGAGGCTGCAATATTACTGACCATTTCCTGAGTTTCAATATAACTATATTATCTCAAGTGGTTATCTGTCTCTTTGAAGCCTTAATTAGTCTCGGAAAGAGAATTTATTAGATTTCTCTTTTCACCACTTCAGTCTACAGATATTTCCCCCAGGAGTCAATGACAAAAAGATGAAGGGAAAAGCAGTCAGTGGAGTCCTGGCCCTCCCCACTGCTAACAATTTCTCTTCAGAGCCATGATCAGGAGGTACGGTTAAACAAATAAAGCAAATGAAAGAAAAACACGTATAGCATAATGGTAAAAAACAAGCAACAAGATCAATAACAAAGCCTTATATATGTGTATGGATGGCTATATTTGTTGGTATTTGTATTTTCCCTACAGAAAAGGGAACATCAAAATATAAAGAGCCCTTAAAAATAGAAGATAGGCACCATTCCTCACTCATCTAAGATAAATGAAAATTATAGTATTTTGATGTATTTTGTTTAAACAATCAGATCTACAAAGATTCCAAAGTCATGCACCCTGTTGGCAAGAATGTGGGAAACAAACTTATTTTGGAGACAGTACAGTATAAATTGGTAAAAATTCTATAGAAGCCAATTTGGCAATATCCATTAAAATTGTAACTGTATATAACTTAGACCTAGCAATTCCACTTCTGAGAATTATCTTACATGCGAGGTCATGCAAGCATGTGGTTATTCACTAGAGAATTGGTTGTCATAGCACAAAATATCTATCAGTACAGGACTGATTAAACATTATATAATATTCATACAGTGGAATACTATGCAACTATGCAAAAAACAGAGCAGAAATTCTACTGATTCGTGTTGTTAAAACAAGAAGGGATAAAAATATATATTTGAATCTACATAGAGAAGCTCTGGAAGGATACCCAAGAAATTATACAATTAGTTAACTGTGGGTGTTGGAGGACAGACATGGGGCAACAACTTTTCACTGTATATCTTTTCTTATTTGCAGATTTTTGAACTTGGATATATATGTATCCAAACTTCATTTTAAAAATATATTTTTCAAAAACTTGGTTTAAAAATAATAATTAAATTAATGGATGTTTAATGTCTGTGCCAGTTTGAGTATTTTAATTGTACTATAATATATTTTCATTTCTTATAAATATGGGAAGACATGCAGTCTTTTCTTAGTCTTCCAGGTGGACCATTTAGTTCTTGTGTACTATTGCCATCTAGGAGAACTATCATAATTTGCAAGCACAGTTATTTTTTTCCTGAAATATGAATAAAATACTTTTATAAGAAAATATTATGAAATTTATACTGATAAAGAGCAACAAATAAACAAGACAAACAAACAAAGAAAAACTCAAAGACATAGACTATAATATAGTGGTTACCAGAGGAAAAGGGGGATGGGGGAGATAGAAAATAGTTACGACGGTGCTGAACACACAACACAATACACAAATGATGTACTGTAGAATTGTACACTTGAAACCTATATAATTTTATTAACCAATTTCACCCCAATAAATTTAATGAAAAAATGTTAATCATAAAAAAAGAGGTAGCTAATGTCACACAAAACGTACCTATTACCTGATATTCTCTTTAAAGATGGTAAGCTAAACCCAGAAGTAGTAATAAAGGTAAAGTATTAAAGAATGACAAAGGAATGTTGCTTCACTACTAATAAGATATAAATTTTTCATTTGAACACATTCACAAAGCACAATATCTTTTGTTCAGCTTTTATATTGAAGTCTGAAATAAGAACGCAAGCAACAATGTAAATATGCCACAGAAATCCCAGAACCTCAAGACATAAATTTAAGATTTTTGCAACCTAACATTAGGATTTTTGCCTTAAGTGTTCAAATTGTTGTGTTGAAGAGTAAATAAACACAATGCTCAAGAAAAGAGTGATGTTAAGTTGTACCAACATTGTGTTGGCTGGTGTGTGCATAGGAGAGTATGTGCAGAGTGCCAAGGGAAGTGCTCACAAAGAGGATAATCAGGACTGAAGGACATTTACATTATTTGAGGTCCCAGCTTTATGGCGACCTGGGATATCTATTTCTGTCTGTCTTGTAAGAGTGTCTGTCATTTGTCTCAAAATTAATTCCAGTCTGCTTTCATATTTTTTAAAGCCTCATAGCATAAAATCAAGTGCTGCCTATCGAGACTTAGAACTTCCACCCAGTCAATGATGAATTGAAAAAGAGTATGACTCTCTTGCTGAACTCAGTAGCCCCAGGGCTGCTCTGTGCTCTGGGTATAGTCTCTGAGACATGGACTTGGCTAGTGTACAGAGCTCACATTCTAATAGCTCCAATGTGGAGCCTCTCCCTGGAGGAAAGGCACGTAGGCTGGCGTGCCCGACTTTGGAGCTACCCTCCAAACGATACCAATGGAAAAGAACAACTGGTGCCCAGATTTCCCCACCTGTTATCCTCAGCAAAATAATATAACAAAGCTTACAGTGGGTCCAGCCTCCTGGCTGAGAGGTGGTGTTGTGTCCACAGATCAGTTCACTCTTAGGCTGACCTTCTGCCTGGCAGAAGGTAAAGTGCTGGTTTCAAGCAAAGTTAATCCAACAACAAGCTAATGTAAGTAGTATGTGCCAGGAATGGCCTTATTCTTGCCCCTCTTGCCAAGCAAAGGATGGTGATGCTCTAGTATCCATATTTACACCTTGGGCTGTTTTCAATACTAATATATGTAGGTATTGCTTCCCATGGCTTCTTTCAACAAGTATTTATTTAAAATATATTCATTAAGCACTGACTATGTCTCTCCTTTTGCTCTAGGGGATGAGTTAAGGTTCAGAGAAGTAATAGGTCTTATCCTAATTCCCTATTTCAGCTCACTGTATCTACCAGCAGAGTCTTGGCCTATCGTTTTCCTGGATCATTTTTGGACACATTGATAAACTCCCTTAACATCTAATTCACCATGCACTGCATCATTTCCAAGAAGATCAAGTTAAGCAGATAAAATATAATGACTCTGGAATGGTGTCAGTGTAACACACAGAATTATTTGATATTTACTATAATTTAAAACAATTATATCAGGCACCAGTAAGGTAAAGATGGCAGAACATAGAGCCTCTCTCAAGGAACTGCCAAAAAAAAAAAATCAAAGATTTAAGTGTGAAAGAAAGCTTGCCACTAGATAACACTTCATTCTAGGATTAAAAAAGCAAGAGATTCAAGATCTAATAAGAGAATGTGAAGTACTAAGTAGCCCCTTCCCAGGAACTCAAAGAATTCCAGTTGTATCTAGTCAACTAGATGCCTTGGAGAATAAGTCAGATGCCTCTTCCCAAGGCACTTAATTTATAAACTGTAAACAGCATGTTGGATTTTATAAAGCATCCCACACACTCAATGAATAGGTTTTGATATTATTCTTATCTGGCAGCACATCAGTAGCAGCCAAGAAGCCAAGCCTGAGTTAACTCAAAGGCAGTGGTACTGACCACAAATGCTGCCAGACCTCTAGCCTGCTAGTCCCAGGTATCACCAAGGATGAAAAATCACAAGGCCAGTGGAGGAAAAAGGCTCCTGCCCTGTCATCTCACAGTATTTACACTACAATCAGAGGCAGAGGAGCATGGGAGACAGTGCCTGCCCCCATTGTGCCACCTTAGGAGAGAGAAGATTACATCCTTGTGGTTAAACAGCCTGGAATAGGACCTTGTGTTCTCCTGACCTATATTACTAGCCAAACATGGTCAAACTTGGCAGTGGCAGTAATGGAAGAAGAAAAGAGATGGGAAAAGCAAAAGGAAAGAGAAATATAGCTCAGGAAAGAAGCAATAAATCACCATCTTGGGGTAAATAGAAATGCAAAAAGGAAGGACTGGGACTAGAAGTAATTTCTGGGGATGAGCCAACTCTCAAGTGGGCCCACACGTACGTGTGTGTGTGTGTGTGTGTGTGTGTGTGTGTGTGTGTGTTTGAATTAAATATGTTTACTATCTGGTGAGGGATTGGTGTGGGAGGCCTTGACCTTCAGTCTGGTTGAAACTTAAAATCCTGATTTTTGAGGAAATCCAGAGGAACCTCTCATTTTTATCCAAGTTCCTACTTACCTACTGCTTTTATCTCTTCTTCTCCATGCCTTTTCCTAGCCTATGTTGTTAGTGTCCCATGTTCCAATGTTTTGCACAAATTTGTCATAAATATTAGATAACTATTCTACTACATTCTGAAACCTAAACAACATTCTATTGTTGCCTCACCTGGTAGAAGGAATGTTGATCTGAGGAGCCTCAAACTCTGAGTCCTACCTTGCCATCACTGGCTGTGCAATCCTGAATAAATCAATTGCTTTCTCTGAGACTCAGTTTCCTCATCTACAAAATAAATGGATTGGTCTAGATGCTTCTATGGTTCTATCCATTCCTAACATTCTCTAACTATATCCAAGCTTCTCAAAGTACAGCACCTGCTTTGGGGTTACAAAAGCAATCTCAAAGAAAGAGTTCCTTACTAAAGAAGTTAATGATTGTGGAAAAGTCCAGACAAGTTCCAATGTGGTGCCTGAGGCAACATTGAAGGACAAGCTATAAGAATTTTCCCCTTGATAAGTTCCTATCAGTGGCCTAAATTAAAAATAGGTTTATAAATTAATAATATTTAATAATAAGAAGCAGTTAGTGAGGATATTTCACATTCCTATTTCTGTTAAAGCTGTCTAAAAATTTGTAGTGTGTGTTTCTAGTCTCTACCAAATGGGGAGAGAAAAAATGCAAACAGTAGTCAACCAAGCTAGAATTAAACTTCTTTCGTTTGATGATGATATAGGCTAGTTCAACCCTCCTGTCCCTTTCCTACAATGACTCATTCCTAAACTGTGCTTGAGCCACAGATCCTCATGCCCTAATGCACCCATCCATGATACTCTGGTTCAGGATAAAAGAGAAACATTGATTAGAAGAGTTGTCTTCTCTGAAAATGTAGAATGAATAAGGTGTCAGGGATCAAGAGCAAGGCACTTTACTAGGTAAAGTATCTACGGAACCTTTGCACTGAAGGAGGCATATTTCTGCAGTCCTGGGCTGCAACTTGGGTCTAAAAGAATTGCCCATTGTGGATGGCTCTTGGATCCTGTGCTGGGCTTCTGTGGGCTTCTAATAGTTTCTATGGAAAGACTCATTCTGAGTTCTTAATAGTTGACATAACTAACTGACTTTTAGAATACAAATTTTGCATAAACTGGAAATCACTAGGTCTAATTACCCATGTGCCAAAAAGCATGATATGGTTGAGGTCTTTTCCTCAAGGAGTTAGGATTATTTCTGAAAATCCAGCCAGTTCACTTAAAGCTGTAACTGATATGGTAATGAGCTGCCAGAAAATGCTTACAGGTGGCCTTTCTGCAGTGCCACAAATCAACAATAACCTTAAACATGGTGTTCTCTTCCATCCCTTCATCAATAAGGAATAAAAATAAGGAGGGAGAAAGCACAGAAGTAACAGAAAAGAAGGAGGAAAAATCTTTGTTGTTCAAAATCTGCCACTGCAATTTCAATGACTTTGAACAGCACAATTTCAGAAAGGGAAGGTTCTTTTCATTTCACACAAGGAATGAGACACATTCTAACTACTCACCTTGTATAAAACACTTTGGAAAGACAACAGAAGAGTTCTGAGATGCCCAACCCAGGGGACTCATAAATGTGCTCTCTCCCTGTAGAAAAGAAAAGGTGGCCAGGGGTTCTGGAGACGCTAGTGCTGATGTAATTTGAATTTGTTCTGCCAATGGACTACTAGTTGCTGTATGGCCTTCGGAGAAGAGAGATGACCAATGTTAGCTCCCTTTTACCCTAGAGCCAAATAAGTATGTTGGCTTTTCTTCAAAGTGTTCAGCAAAGTGTTTCCAAAACTGCATTTGAATCTCCTCACCCCCAACAATATTTTGGAATGGTGAGTGGTGATCTCACCTAATAGCTGTAGAAAACCCTTGGTGGAAATGGGGCATAAACAATAGGAACAACTCAGTCTTTCCATTTCCAATTCAACTTGCCTTTTCTGCTCAATAGTGGGATTTGGATATTGAATCCAATCCTATTGCAATATGGAACACTTGTGGATGTGGACCTGTGACAAAGTGGTAAGGTTAAAATAATATCACATAAAAATATGATTCCCTATATTGGTAATGATCCTAAATATCTTGGGTTGTTGGTTTTTTGTTTGTATTTTTTAATATATCTAATTTTTTAACTTGTGATAAAATATACATAACATAAAATTTTCATTTTAACCATTTTTAAGTACAGTTCAGTGGCATTAAGTACATTCATATTGGTGTGTCACCATCACCACCATCCATGTCCAGAACCTTTTTCATTTTTACAAACTGAAACTCTGCACCCATTAAATAAATTTTGTTTGTGTATTGCTTTGCTTAAACCACACACATGACAGCTATATCTTGTGATTACCAGTTCTCCTATAACAATTTTATTCTGTTGCCTTTAGATTTCAAACCTCAAAAGAAATAATTTAAATTCTGAAAAGGAGTAATTTCTCATTTGGAGGAAAATCACAGAAATGCATCAAGTTCTAAAATATCATCTTGTGTTTGAAAGAAAAATTGAACTTTGATTAAGGATTGGATTTCTTTGATTTTCCCCATCCATTATAGGCATGTGTGCATACATTTTACTTAGAGTTGAAGATGAGGGACATTTTTTTTTACTTAAGGAGTTGACTTCCTTTTCTAATGTCAAGTAAAGGAGGCAACTTCAGGGTTTAAACCTTTCTTACTGGGAGGGAGTAGGTGAAATTAAGGGAAGATTTCCTTTCTGAAATTGTGCTATTCGAAAATCTGCAGTGGCAGATTTCAAACATCAAAAATAATCCTTTTTCCTCTTTTTTCTTACTTCTCCCATGACCTGCTTTTTTTAATTTTTATTCCCTATTGATGAAAGTATGAAAAGAGACTCCATGTTTAGGGCTATTGTTAGTTTGTGGCACCACAGAAAGGTCACCCATTTGAGCATTTTCTGACAGCTCATCAACTTTCTTGAATGTATTAACCTGTTGCCCTTTCATTCCAAATATTCTTTCATTTTTAAAGGATATTTAAATTGGTTGGATCACAGCTTAAAATAAAAAGTTGGGATTGAGCCAGGCCTTGGAAAAGAGAAAATTGTCTGAAAAATTCTTAGCTTTTGTAGAAAAACAAACAAACAACAAAAAAATATATCTATATCTATATCTATATATACTGTAAATTTTATGGAACCAGTTTAAAGCAACTAGTCAATGTTCATGTGCAGATTTTGACATGAGGGTGAAATGGACCCCAATTAGATGAATTCCTGATTATAAGCACTGGAGACATATTGCCAACTGAAGTTACCCATTCTTTGAATTTTCTGAGTCAGCACTATTTGTAATAAGAAAGTGGTTGTTCCAGACTCTGAACCCTATCCAGGGTGTTATGTTCTGACTATTGAAAATGGGTCCAGGGGGTGTGATACTCAACAATATATGCACACCCATCAGACTCTGAGACAGTTTGATGAAGGGGACAGTAAGTACCAAGCAAACTATTGCTAGCACACATACACACACAAAGCTTTGCAAATGTGAGAGCAGCTGGCATCAGTAATAATGGCATCAGCACAATCTTTCTCAAAAACTCAAATGTGTGGGCATATGAATTTATATCATGCAACCTGCACAGCCAAGCCAGCACTCATTTCAGTACCACCTTCTCCCACCCGACAGCACACACACAAGGGGTTTCAGAAGGATTCCCCACAATTTGTGTTCTCTTAAAATCAAACATAGAAGTTTATGGTTGCTGATCTGATGGGTAAGGAGTGGGTTCTACCAGCTGGAATATTGCCACTCGCAGAGGCAGACAGGAAAATAAGAATGCTCTTAATGTCCTCCCAAAGAAAACCTTTGATAGACAAAAGAGTGGTTGTATTTTTACCCTCTCCCTTCCTGCTGCCAGGCATCTTTAAATAGATCCTCTAGCCTAGGGATTTGTGCAGAATAATTCATATTAAAACCCAAGAAGTGGCAGAAGAAGAAAGTTGGTTCTTTCTTTTCTTTCCTTTTTTTCTTTTTCTTTTATTTCTTTTGTTTGTTTGTTTGTTTCCTTCTTGTCAATCTAACAGAAGAAAACTCATTTTAATTCAGTCATGTTAAATTTTTCCTTTTGGGTCTTTTAATGAACTTTGTCTAATTTGGAAAAGACTATCAAAGCTCCCAGGAAAAGAAAAGGAATAGGAAGTTGCATTGTAGATTGCTCTTTAAGACCATTTGGTCCCAAGGACATTCACAGCATCTTTTAAGGATGCTGCACAGAGGGGGTTACATGAGACTCTTAAATGGGAATGTCTAATTTAAAAGTCCAGTCCCTTTCATTTGCAACTCATAAACCAATCTGTGGTTTTGTTGTTAAGAGAAAGAAAAAAAAAGAATGAAAGAAAAGGAAAAAGTCCTCCTCATCTCCCCAGCCCCATGCATTTTTTGTTTGGCTCAACCCAGGGTCCATTTCTCCCCTCTCCCTTTCACCAAATGGGTTTCATAAAGACATTCGGTCCCATGCTAGCCAAATTAAAAGTCTTGTCTCTCCTTTTTCCTTGGGAAGAGAAGTATATGAGAAAGACAGAGAACGGGGGCAGGACAAGGCCCAAGGATCCAGGGAGCTTTGTTTCAAGTCACTTGTCTCTTCCTCTGAAAGACAGAATAACCACATTTCTCTTAATGTAGGTCGAAGTGCATCCAGGCGTTCCCAGAGCACTCCCACCCCCACCTCTTCGCTGGAGATGTACGGGTTACTGTGATGGTATGCTTGTCCCTGCCAGCCGAAGTCACTCTAGCCCTGCTCTCAGCAGCTTAAAGGGCGGCAGAGCCATGTTGCTGTCCTTTCTGCAAGTGAGTTCAGGTTCAAGGCTCTAAAAAGCCCCCCAATCCTATCAGCCCAGTAGAGCTGCTGCCAAGAATGACATCCTGGGAATACTATGGAGATGGAAAGACCTCATAGGCTGTTGTCCCTGGATGGAACAGGGACCCAGGCTGTCTGGAAGACAGACAGAGCAAAGGGCAAGCTCACAATGGAAGGAGCTCAGGCTAAGAGAAAAGGGGCGGGGTGGGAGTGGTGGAAAGCAAAAGAGAAGAAAGACCACATGCCACCCAGGAAGATTCCAGGAAGGGCGGGAGGAGGTGGTGGAGGAAAGACTTGCAGGAAACAAGTACCCAGACATGGCACTGCCAGTCTATCTAGATTCTTTTCTGAATTAGATTATGCGAAAGAAAGAGGGGAAATATATAGCCTGCCAGCTGTTCAAAGGCTTACAACCTTGCTTTTATTGTCTGGGTAAGTTGGTGAGGTGGGGCATCAGAGGAATTCCAAACATACCATCCCAGAGAAATTTTAATATGTTCCACAGTGTCATACACGAAGAGGAAATGACAGCTGATCACAGCCAGGGCAGGCCATAGCAATCTGGGTCCTGGAGCTCACCCACCCTCATATGGCCCAGCTTCCCTCTGCTTTAGCACTTCTCACTCCTTCCACCTGTCTCCCCATCCCTTCTGCTCCCACTGGCCCAGTTAGGAGCCAGACAAAGTAGCAGTAATTGACTGTCATGCAAAGAGGTGAGGATGGGCTGCAAGGCTGCTGGCCAAGAAGCTGAGGGCTGGCTAGGATGAGTCAGGCACCCCAGGGAGTTGGAGGCATTTTAATCCAACCACAGAGGATTATCTTTTGATAACAACCAAATCAAGGACCCTGGTGATGCTGTCATAGGGTTTTTTTTTTTTTCCAGTAACCCACACATGTCAGAAAACACAAGACTAGATTATTTGAAAGCAACTCTGTGTGTGGCTCTGAGACCTGGTTTTGGGGAACAACTTCTGGCAGCTTCTTCCCAGGAGTGTCTTGAATTTAGGCCAGGCCCACAGGTCATTGGATTTGATCCTGGGGGGTGGGACAAGTAAGTGATGGGAGATAGTGACTGCATCTTCCCCTGTATATGTTTCTGATTCAATGATTCATAAACAGGGCCTGATGTCAGCTGCTGAGTAGGTGACTCACAGCCATCACCAATAAAGACAGCACGAGGTTCTTTGTAAAGGGTGCTCGAGGGAGCAGAGAAAAGATAAATTGCCCCTTTTCCATGTTTCTTCTACCCAGGCAGGCAAGATCCTGGCTGTGTTAGCTGTGCAAGTGACATGTACCCAAGATCCAACGATGAAGGCTTAAGGGGAACCCTTTAATCATAAATGGAAAGAAAACCCATTGATAAGTGACAATCACTTAAAGTAAATCTGTATACTAGCAGATATTTTAAATAATTCCTTGTAATAAGCAAGTCATTGCCCAGTTTACCTGTTCCATTCAGTTCCAAAATCTAACTGGAGATAGCATAATGACTGAGATTTAGGGCATGGGACAATGTCTCATTCACCTTTGCATCCATCAGGACTAGCATAGTTTATTAAAAGAATGAAAGAATGAATAATTAATCAATAAAAATAATAGTATTTAAATTGTGAGTTCTTAAAAATTGAGTAAAAATTACCAGTCACTATTGGTGGCTATAATTCTGAGAAACTCACAACATTTTTCAAGGGCCCAGGAAAATAAATGAGTTGAAAATTATTAAATGTATTGAAAAATGATTTATTTTCCCCTTGACAGTGTCATTGAAACGCATATTAAGATTGAAAACTCCACAGGCATGTTTCCATCTGTGGGTGTCAGCTGCTTGGTACACAGTCATCAAGAAAGCCTCAACCAGTTTTCCCTTTACCTAAACCAAATGTATTTTAAAGTAAATGATGCAAAACATTGTTTTTTGTGTTTACTCTTACATAATAATCTAAATACTAGTTTAAGAAAATTGTTTTGATTAGATTAAATGCCTTGTTGACAGAAGCAGTTAAAAAAATCACTAAAATTGTATAGCAATAGAATCCATAGCATGATCTCAGGCTTTCACAAACATTGAATATCCCAAAGATGTAAATTAACTCATCCAAAAGCCAGATTTTCTTTAAACAATGTTTGTTAGGCTAGTTATTAGAGAAAATCAGAAAGGTTCCACTATAAACCATGTCTCTGCTCCACAATGAAAACTGGTCGATAGAACCCTAAAGTTACTTTCAGAAGCCAGACTGGTGAGAAGAAAATGGGCAGATATCTGCATTTGGTCTGTCTAAATACACAATGGAGAAGCATGCTGCAGTCCCCACTGTATTTAGTTGACACCCACAAATGACACTGTGTTTTAGGCATCTCTTCTAGGTTTTCAAATTCACCTGAAATTTAATATTATGTGTTGGAGCAATTTGCCAATGCCAGCTCATTGTAATTAAAATACACTAATATTATAAATGAAAAGAAATATGTTTCAGAGCATCCATATGTGTTATTAATGACAGTTGCAAAGAACAGAATGTGGGACTCCCATCTTGCCAAGTAGCTTCCTTTCCTGCACCTGAATCTCAGTAGAGAAGGGAGTCTGCCCCTTTCATGTAGGTTTATCTGGGCTTCTTGATTACAATGAGCCTCAGTTACAGGGCATTCTGAGTAATTAGTATTCTGTACACAGTCAAACTTCCAGTTCCCCAAGAAAGATTTATACTCAGGCCTCCTGCAGCTCAATTGTTCATTTAAAGGGAGAACAGAACTTATATTCAGGAACTTGAAAGAATCCTCCTAATTTTCTTCAGGTAGGAGTCATTTTTACAGGTCCTGGTCCCTGTGCTGGTGGGAGCATCCTTTCCTGGTCTTTGCTTATACAGTGTAGCATCTCACTGCTGTAGGAACAAGCTGACTACTAAAAATAACCTTTTGCAATAAGTCTAAGGCAAACAGCATGCATTTCCTCACAATTTTTGCCCAATCAAAAATCATATAGTAAACCCATCCTCCTCTCTCCCCAGTGCTTCCAACTGCAACTATGGAAGTAAAGTCATTGCACTTTGGGAGAAGAGTGCAAAGGAACAGGATTCCTGCAAAGCATGACAGAGAAAGCTAGAAATAAATGTTGCCTATTGTTTGAAGTCATTCTGAGCACTCCGGCAGAGCCCTGGCAGGAGATCAGCAGCATACATAAGTAATAATAAAAGTAAACAGTGCGCTTTTAAACTCGCAGACTTGCTCGCGTTAATAGTGCCCCCATTGTAAGAGGGATGAGGGCGGTGGGGAAGATACTGGGATTTCGGGAATCCATGTCGGCGAGTTGCTGCTTCTTAGTCTCCTTTCACAGGGTCAAATATAAGAACCATTACAAAGTTACAACTACACAGAGAGATTGAAAATCAAATCTTTTTAAGTCAAACTAAAAGATTTTACAGCCTCTCTGTGAGGCTCCCATGCTCTGTCACAGACTTCAAAGACACATTCATTTAAAAAACACAATGCTAGCATGCTACAGATTAATGCAAATTAAATTAATGCAAATTTAAGTGGTATTTAAAGGTTGTCTCTTTGTCTGAGAGGAGGATGAAATAAATGTTCCGTTTGGAAAGAAGCAATTTCCTAGGCAAGCCGTCAGCGCTTGTTTTCCTGCTTACCTTGGGGGAAACGCAGAGCTCCTTTCAGACTTTTCTGAGAGCTAGAAAGAGGTCCTGTTACTTCCAAATGCTTTTGTTCTTCTGTCCCTCTGTCACATGGCTTGCCTTTTATATTTGCAACACACAAAAGTTAGGACTGTTGTTTAAGCGACACAGAGAGAGAGAGAGAGAGAGAGAGAGAGAGAGAGAGAGAGAGAGGGAGAGAGAGCGAGCGGGGTGGGGTGGGGGGGAGAGAGAATGTCAAATGGAAAAGTGCCATTGCAGTCATATATCAATCAGGCGTGCGGCCGCAGCAGCGCTCTAGCAAATGGGAATGCCACGGAAATGTGAGGCGCTCGTTATCGGGGACTCGCAGCCACTGCCCACTGCTTGGATCCCTTCTGCGGAGCATCTTGTGACGGGAGCAACATAGAAGAACAAGAGCAAGGAATTTCCCCCGCCTTTTGTTGGGGGGGTATTATGGAAATAACAAGGGGCTGAATGAATATTTTGTATTTAATTATTTGGCAAGAATGTGGCTGCCATAAAGATGTGCAGTCGGCAATAAAGACACGTAGTTTCAGAAATACAAAGACAGTGGCATTCTGCTTAACGATTCAGCAGCTGACTGGGATGAAAATCTAAGTAAGGGAGGAGAAAGATGGGACTCGGAACTACTCAGGCTGTTGATGCAAGTGCAAAACGCTGCCCCCCCCTTTTTTATCGCTATGTGTGTGGGTGTTGAGAGTTCTTTTCTGAGTTGTTCATCCATTAAATGATTTTTAGCAGTGTATCCATTATTAAATCCACAATGGAACTTCAATAAGTCATTTGGAATAAAACTTTAGATCTAATTTAGAAACAACAAGAAAGTGTAATCCTGGACTCCTTGAGATATGTGAATGTGAGACTAACAGGTAAGGTCAACCCACCACACCATAACTAGTAAAAAAATGGCAAAGGTGACTATGTGTGTGGGCTAAGCACTTGCTAGCTGGATAATAGTTATGAGCTACGAGAATACAAAGGGAAATATTTCTTGCCCTTGTAAAGTTTAAAATTAGACAGAAAACCATCAGTAATTTGTTGTGGAAAACACAAAGAACCACTGAACCATTTATAAAACTTCTATCTCAGATGGACCCCACCCCAGAATAATTATTTACTAACACTAATGGAGAATTAAACTGAGAATATTAAAAATGGCATTTCATGGAACAGTAAATATAACACTTAAGAAGAAATTTCTCCTCCGAGCTCCATGTGATTGTTGGTGCTGAAACTATGTTCGGTTTCATCACATCATTTATTATTCATTAATAGATTGATAATCACATTATTACTTTTCTGCCAAACCTTTACTCAACAGTCACTGATGTTAATAGGAGGTGTCTTGAAATTTACAATTTTACATTCATCCTATAATAAGAAGCTTTTTGTTTTTTGCTCTACCAGAAAAACCTTGCCTACCTGGGACCAGCAGTCATAAACAGAATCCACCTACAAGGATAAAGGATAAATGGCAAGTTCAAATCCTTGGGGAAAAAAAAATCTAGCACTTGACCAATGATGATACTGGCTAACTATCTTAAAAGCAAATGGAAATTGGGTCTTAAAAAATGAAAATAATCTGAAAGGGAAAATGACTTATAGCTGAGTAAGAGCCATGGAAATAGTAACACATTTTCTGGCTCAACATTGTGGTTCAGATTGGGAGAGAGAATAAACTCTTTGGCCATCAACATTTGCAAATATTAGAGCTTGATGTCCATTCACCTTTTCATTTTTTCTACTAAATATTTTGTGGCTTTCTCAATATATGCTCACCATCCACACTGCTGTCTTTCACCTTTAGGTTCTCAGAGTCACTCTATCTGCTCTGAAGTAGCATGAGAAGGTATGGTTCTTCCTAGTTGGAATTTTCTAGCTTTCTATAATCTGTGTTTCTTCAAGAGCACCACAGAATGTGTAAAGATTGCAAATTGACTGCTTGGCCACAGACAGGCTTTCTCCCAGATGGAGCCCCACTGCTTCCTTCAGCCGTTATTCTGTCAGGGGTGGCGAAGAATACCATCTGCTGCCAGTTTCAAGAGGGAGGCTTTGCCTCCACCCATTGAGCTCCAGATGACCTGTTTCTGAGCTTATCAATAGGTATCTGGCAACAGAAATTCTTTTCATCACATGACCATGCTTTTTGGAAAGATCACTTTACCAAGTGTGGTTACTTTACTGGCCATTATTATTGTTGCTAAAAAAATGAGGACTCTCTTTAACTTTCTATCTATACAACAAGGGATGAAAATAGTTCTGCTGTTACTTCATATGCACTCAAGGTGGGAAGAGTTTGGAAAAGGAGATGCCTATTATCTGGATGGGAAATTCTTTAAGAGACCATGCCTAAGCCATTTATGTCTGGTACTGTTTTCAGGTCGCCTCTTTCTTGCTAGCTCTAATGGATATTTACAGGTATCACTCAGCATCCTAACATCCCTGGAGTGGTGTGTAATCCTAAAACAGGTGAGAGGCAGGATCTGCCTACTCCCTGCAGAACCTGAAGGGAGCAGATATTTCCTTTCCCCTCCTCAGGGCAGTTGGAGGGCCAGGTGTGACCAAGCCTGGCTCACCAGATGTGCCATCCAGGAGGAGTAACCAAGGCATGAAGATATTCAGAGGTTATTTGGTATGGTCACAAGGAATTGAGAGCCTAGAGCAAGCTTGTCCAACCCATGGCCCAGGACAAATTCACAAACTTTCTTAAAACATTACAAAAATTATGCATGGACCATTTTTTTTTAGTTCATCAGCTATTGTTAGTGTTACTGTAATCTATGTTTGTCCCAAGACAATTCTTCTTCTTCTAATGTGGCCGAGGGAAGCCAAAAGATTGGACATCCCTGGCCTAGAGGTTGCAGCAACCAGCATCAGGGGCAGCAGAGCCCAGCCAAGTGACAGTGGGTGATCTACAGACACAGGGTCCATCCATGACGGCATTATTTTATTTTATTTATTTTTATTGTTAGACTTATTGGGATGACATCTGTTAGCAAGGAAATGACAGCATTCTTAGCAATCTGTTTTTTTGTTTTTTTGTTTTTTTTTTTACTGCATCTGTATTGGTCACCATTTTATAAGCCTGGATCTCCAACTTTGCTGGTGATTCTGTGAACTGCCCTTATTATCACACCCACCAAGATCTTGCAATTACATTCCTTTCTGCTTTAATTAGCTAGAGACAGTTTTTGAGGTTGGCAACCAGAAGTTCTGACCTGAACATTGCATTTTCCAACTAGGCAAACTAATACCATTAACATACAAATGGAAATGTAGCCACATTTCCACCTCAACAGTAATCTCTGCAAGGGGCAACACAATTGCTATGACTGGCCTGGACTGATTATTACTCATGCCCTGGGGCTGAGGGCATGGCAAACTAGACAGTGTCAACTTTTTAGTGATGAAAGAGAATGAATAGTAATGGGTAGGCAACTAGTAGTATCTACCACAGTGAGAGTCTCTCTCTCTCTCTCTCTCTCTCTCTCTCTCTCTCTCTCTCTCTCTCACACACACACACACACACACACACACACATACACTTTCATATATACAAGGATTGTCTGGAAAAACTCTAGCCATAAATGCTCTATTTTTCATATTACATGCCTGGATACTTTCTAGACACCATATATATATATATATATATATATATATATATATATATATATATATATATATATATATGTGTGTGTGTGTGTGTGTGTGTGTGTGTGTGTGTGTGTGTGTCAATTGACTTCAGAATTGACAAATACTATGAGAAAATGAAACACTAATAAAAGAGCAATTGATGTAGTGCAGGAAGAAGGGTGAGTGAATAGGGTTCTCAGAGTTGGTCTTTCTGTAGAGGTAACATTTGAATTTAAATTCTAAGAGCAAACTTAGTGAGCATAAATGCCAAGATGGCTAGAACAGAATGAGAGGGGCAAAGGTTGTAGGAGATGTAGTCAGAGATGAAAACATGGACCATACATACAAAGATTTATTGGCCAGTGTAGGAAGTTTGGGTCTTTTTTTTGTTGGTGTTGTTATTGGAGGAACTGTGTCCCTTCAAAGAAGATGTATTAAGCCCTAACTTCCAGGACCTCAGAATGCAACCTTATTAGGACATAGGGTCTTTATACTGATAATCAAATTAAAATGAGATCATAAGGGTTGGCCCTAATTTGATATGACTGGTGTTCTTATATAAAGGGGAATTTTAGACACAGAGGCAGACATGCACAGAAGTAACACGATATGAAGACACACAGGGAGAAGACAGTTATGCGACTGGAGTGATACATCAATAAGCCAAGAAAGGTCAAGGATTGCTGACAAACAATAAAAGCTAGATGAGACAAGGAAGGATTCTCTCCTGGGGCCATCAGAGAAAACATGGTTTTGTTGATTACTGGATTTCAGACTTCTGATATCCAGAACTCTAAGGTAGTAAGTTTCTTAAACCACCCAGATTTTGGCACCTTTATATTATCATGGCCCTATAAGCCTAATATAGTTTTGTTTGCAATTGAATGGAAATTCATAGGTGGGTTTAAATCTATGATTATATTTTTAGACACTTTGGCTCATATGTAGAGATGGATCATAAGTAAATGAGGAAGTGTGAAGGAACAAAGAGTGGAATGAGAGAAATTGTTGAAGTCTCCCAGGCAAGAGAAGGTGGTGGCTTGCCATAAGGTTGAAGTGGTGCAGTGGACAGATTTTGTTTGTATTTTGGGGATAGAATATACACAAGACTTGCTTTTGAATTGGATGTGAGAGGTGACAAAAAAGAAAAATCCAAGATGATTCCCCATGTGGACTGAGGGAAACATAAGTTTGATGAGAGGTGGGACTGGAATCATTGAATTTAGTTTGGAATAGGTTAAGTTTGACATTCTTATAAGACATCCAGGGTGAAATGTAGAAAAGATGGTATGATATACAAGCCTGATTTTCAGGGGCAATTTCATTGCTGGAGCTATACATTCGGAGGTTGTCAGCCTGTAGTGGGTATTCAGAGTTATGTAGCTGATTGAGATCACCAAAAAGAAAGAGAATCTAGCTAAAGATGAGAAACTGGGATGGAGCCCTGGAGCTCACCTATATTGAATGAAATTGAAAAGAAATAAGAGAAGTAGGAAGAAAATCAGGAGAATGGATTGTCATCAGAAATACAAATAATAGTTAGTTGCCTAAAATTAGAGAAAGGGAATGATGGCATTAGACCTGTGCTTCTCAACTTTAGAATTATCTAGAGAGCTTTAAAATTCTGATAGTCAGGCCTTGCTTGGCTTAACTAAAACAGACCCTTTAGGGGTGGACACTAGGCAGTTGATATTTTTAAAAGCTCTCCTTGGTCCCTCAAAAAATTAAGAATAGAACTATAATATGATCCAGGATTCCCACTTCTGAATATTTATCCCATGTTTACAGTAGCATTATTCCCAGTAGCCAAGATATAGAAAAAATATAAGTGTCCATCAATAAATTAATGGATAAATAAAATGTGGATAATTGATTCATTGATAATAGAATATTACTCAGCCATGAAAAAGATGGAAAACTTGCCATTTGGGACAGCATGGATGAACCTGAGTGCATTATGCTAACTGAAATAAGTCAGATGGGAAGAGACAAATACTGTATGACTCATTTATATATGGAATCTAAAAAAGCTGAACTCTTAGAAATAAAGAGTCAAGTGATGATTAACAGCAGCTGAGGTGTGGGAGCTGGGGAGAAGTTGGTCAAATGGCACAAACTTTCGGTTATCAAATTAAGTTCTGGAGGTCTAACGTACAGGATGGTAATTATAGTTAACAATACTGTACTATATGCTGGAAAGTTGTAAAGAGAGTTAATCTTAAATATTCTCACCACAAAAAAGAAATGATAATTATAAGACATGGAGAAGTTATTAGCTAATGCTATATATAATAATTTATGAAATATTTTCAATATGTAAGTGTATTGAATCAACACATTACATACCTGAAACTTACACAATGTTATATGATAATTATATCTCAATGATGCTGAAAAAAGAAAAGATGAAAAATATTAATTAATTAATTAATTAAGTTTCCATTGCAACCTTAAAGGCACTGCTATTAAATAATTAATTGATAAGCTGGGCTTTATTTAAATTAAAACTTGTGCTCTACAAAAGACAATGTTAAGAGAATATAAAGAAAAGCCATGGACTAGAAGAACAAATATTTACAAGACACATCAGATAAAGAACTATTACCCAAAATGTACAAAGAAGTCTTAAATTTAACAATAAGAAAACTAACAACCTGATTTTAAAATGGGCAAAAAGCCCTGTTCACAGTGGCCAAAACATGGAAACAACCAAAGTGCCCTGCAACAGATGACTGGATAAAGAAGCTGTGGTACATATACACAATGGAATATTACTCGGCTATAAGAAAAGATGAAATATTGCCATTTGCAACAAAATGGATGGACCTGGAGATCATCATGCTTAGCAAAATAAGCCACACAGAAAAAAACCAAAAACTGTATGACTTCATTCATATGCAGAATATAAAACTGAAAGCAACAAAGAAAAAAGAAATGAACAAATGAACAAATAACCCATGGACACAATCAATAGTTTAATGTTTATTTGGGGATGAGTGGGTTGGGGAGGGGAGAAAGGGGTGGGGTGGAAGAGGAGGGAGGGGAAGCTAAATATATGGTGATGGAAAGAGAAGTCACATTAGGTGGTGAACTCATTAGACAACAAGTTGACAATGCACTGTAGAATTGTATGCCTGAAACCTATGTAATCCTTGCTAACAGATGTCAGGCCAATAAGTCTAACAATAAAAATGAATTAAAAATAAAATAAAATAAAATGGGCGAAAGACCTGAGTGGACACCTCACCAAAGAAGATACACAGGTGGCAAATAAGTATATGAAAAGATGCTCCACATCATATGTCACCAAGGAAATGCAAATTAAATCAACAATGATATACCACTACACACCTATTATTAATAGAATTGCCACAATCCAGAGCACTGACAATACCAAATACTGGCAAGGATGTGGAGCAACAGGAACTCTCACTTACTGTGGGTGGGAATGAAGAATGGTACAGGTACTTTAGAAGACAATTTTTCAGTTTCTTACAAAACTAAGCATACTCTAACCACATGACTCAACAATTGTGTTCCTTAGCATTTTTTAAAAGAGTTAAAAACTTATGTCCACACAAAAAACTGCACATGAATATTTATAGCAGCTTTATTCCAAAACTTGGAAACAACCAAGATGTCTTTCAGTAGATTAATGGAATATTATTCAGTGCTAAAAAGAAATGAGCAATCAAGCCATGAAAAGACATGGAGGAATCTTAAAAATATATTACTTACTATTTTATATGTCAATTATACCTCAATAACACTGATTTAAAAATAAATACATATTACAAAGTGGAAGAAACCAATCTGAAAAGGCTATACACTGTATAATTCCAACTATATGACATTTTTGAAAAGGCAAAAATATGGAGACAGTAGAAAGATCAGTGGTTGCCAAAGGTTAGGGTTTGGAGAAGGGGATGAATTGACAGAGTACAGAGATTTTTAGGGCAGTGAAACTGTTCTGTATGATACTACAGTGATGGATACATATCATTATAGATTTGTCCAAACCCATAGAGTGTACAACACTAATGTGAACTATGGACTTTGAATGATAATGATGTCAATGTATGTTCAATAATTATAACAAATGTATCATTCTGGTGCAGGATGTTGATATTAGGAGAGGCTAGTCATGTATGGGGATAGGGGAAATATGGGAACTCTCTGTACTTTCCATGAAATTTTGCTGTAAACTCAAATTACTCTAAATAATGAAGTCTATTTCTAAAAACAACATGGTACACTCCCTTTTCCCCACCCTGAAAACATTACCTGATTAAGGAGACAGCTTCAGGTAAAAAACAAAAACAAAAATCCTCCCCAGGTAATTCAAAAGAAGGGTTAGAGTTAAAAATCAGCCTTTAGCCATTATAAAAGTACTCAGTTAGCCAATTTAATAAATAATTTCATAATGTAAATTCAAGCTAATGAACTACTAGATATGTTATAATTTTAGTGAATAATATTTTTGGCAAATTTTCCACCATTTTATGAGTATCTTCAAAGAGTTGAGAAGATATCTTTTTCTTACAACATACTGTATGTCTCATCAAAGGCATAAATCAGGACAATCTTTGGTTCATAAAAAAATGACAAAAGAAAAAAGACTCTCAGCTATAAATTTAAGCACTTTTGAACTTTATAAAAACCACTTTAAGAGCAAAATTGTTAGTGTAATGTAATAGAAAAAGTAAGATTTTTATCTAGTTCTTTTCTTTTAAAATACATTCTTCTGTCTGTGAATTACTCCATAAAGATAATGAAAAATTATTTTATATACAAAATTAAAAATGCAAGGATTTAAGGCAGTATGAAGAACATTCAAGGAAAAAGGACTTATAGTTAAGGAGGAATCAAATCCTCTGACAAAATATCATCTTGCCTCATTATGGTTCTAAAATTTGCTCTTCCTTTTTAAAAATTTTATTAAATTTATTGGGTAACATTGGTTAATAAAATCATATAGGTTTCAAGTATAAGATTCTATAATACATCTGTATAGTGTATTGTGTGTTCACCACCAAAAGTCAAATCCCCTTCCATCACCATATATTTGACTCCTTTTATTGTTTTCTACCTCCACCCTACCTTACTTTCCCTCTGGTAATCACCATAATATCATCTGTGCCTATGAGTTTTCATTTGTTTGTTTGTCTTATTCTTTTGCTGCTTTCAGTGTTACATCTCATATATGAGTGAAGTCATACGGTTCTTGACTTTTTCCATCTAACTTATTTCACTTAACATGATATATTCTCAAGACCCATCCATGTTGTCACAGATGGCAGTATTTCATCTTTTGTTATGGCTGATAGTATTTGATTGTATATATGTACCACATTTTCTTTATCCAATCATCTATCACAGGGCACTTCAGTTGTTTCCATGTATTGGCCACCATGAATATGCTGCAATGAACATAGGGGTGCATATACATTTACAGATAAATGTTTTCAGATTTTTTTGGATAGATAACCAGAAGAGGGATTGCTAGGTCATATGGTAATTCTATCCTTAATCTTTTAAGGAACCTCTATACTGTTTTCCATAGTGGCTATACCAATTTACATCCCCACCAGCAGTGTATGAGAGTTACTTTTTCTCCACAACCTCTCCAACACTGTTATTATTTGTCTTGTTGATAACAGCTGTTCTGACAGGTGTGAGGTGGTATCTCATTGTGGTTTTGATTTGTATTTCCCTAATGGCTACTGGAGTTGAGCATCTTTGGTGGCCACTTGTATGTATTTTGGGGAGAAGTGTCTGTTCAGTTCCTCTGACCATTTTTTAGTTGGATTGTTTGTTTTTTGTTGTTGTTGAGTTGTATGAGTTCTTTATATATACAGATGTAATGCAAACCCTTCCTTAATTAGGTGAGAAATAGGGCTATGAAGATCATCACTTAGTACTCTGCCAAACAGCTGGGGGTTCTCCATACTAGAGATAAGAACCCCAATGTCTCTTTTATTTCAAAGATCTTATTCTGCATCCGACAGGACACCTCAACAGTATCTGATATAAAAGAGTAACTCTTCCTTAAGATCCGTTCTCTTTTTAATCTTTGTCACATTATAGAATCCACTCCTACCCTGGCATCCTTTTCCTTCATTGCCTCAATTTTTTCTCTACTAACATCCACCTCAGTAATTTATTTAATTCATGGCTCAAATGTTAACTCAATTTCTGCTTTTAGTGTACTTTCTGAATTTCAAAGTAAGAGTTTTCACTTATTCCTGAGAAATAACCATTTAAGTATCTCACTGGCACCTCTCACTAGGGTGCAATGTCCAAGTGATTATCCTCTCCTCTAATGCTGCTCCATTTTTTTTTGTGTGCTGCTCCATTTTTTTGCATCCTTAACTCAATTGCACCAAAATTGCCCTAGCTTGGAAAATCTTTTTAACTCTGCAATTTTGGGAAAGTTGTTAACTTCTTACAACCTCAGCTAATTCATCTGTTTTATGGGTAAAGAAAAACCATTTAAGAGGCTTGATGTGAAGGTTATTTGAGACATTGAATCGATATTGCTTTAAATTTCAAAGATTATTGCTCTGTGTTGTTGTTAGACAAGTCCCAGCTGGAGAATACCTAAGGAAATGGTGAACTTAACTTCATCTATAAACAGGTTCATATTATCATGACTATAGAGCTAATGGCATGCTAGGAAGTAATAACTTTTTCAATAGAACAAAACAGAACAGCTTCAGTTATATTTGAACTTCAATTTCTTATGTTCTTGCTATAAAATAATAGACTACTGTCAAATCTCATTTTCTCAAATTCTTACATTTCACAGTACTAAGATACATTCACTTCCTTTAGTATAAAATGTGACATTCATTTAAAAATATTTTTCTAATTAACTTTGCATGTCTCAATGATCATGGACAAACTACATTCACTGTAGCTTAACAAATTTGTGTTAGGTCAATTAAGGTCAATTTCACACAGAAAGAGTCATTGTAATAGTTTGTACTGACAGCTTGTAATTAATGTACACTTTTGGAAGGATGAATAGTCATTACCTAGATGTTGAAATACTATATTTATTGATCTTTCACAATACAAAAAAAGATACTACTCATCATATTTGACACTCCTTTATTTTTCCAGATTTTTTCATATACATAAGGTGCCAAAAATGTATACACAATTTAAGAAAGGAAAAAACTATTAAAAGTGTCATACTCAATATATACCAATAACAAAAGATGAATAGAAGTCATGTTTGACTTCTGCAATTATAAGAGGTTCTCAAAGTGGTTACCATCAGTGTCCAGACACTTCTGATTATGACCAACTACTGCTTGAACAATGTTGACCAAAGTGTACACTTGTATCACTGTTCATGCCATTTCAGTTTCTTCTGGAAGTATTTCCAGTGTAGCCAGTTTTCTATAGTACACCGCATCCTTTATGGTCCCTCAAAGGAAGAAGTTAAAGGGTATTAAGTCAGGAGAATGCGGGGAAAACTGAAACAACTTTCTCGAATTTCAAATACCACTTCAAAATGGTCTTGTGCTCCTGAAATGGCAACCATGCTTCTGCCATTTTCATTGAGTGTCCTGCCTGTTGCATGTTGACTCTAGCATTCGTTTGATTAACAACATCTTTTGAGTGAACATCATACTATACGTTGTTATTATAATTCAATTCAACTTCAAAAAGTAAAGTGTTAAATCCTGAAAATAGAAAGTACAATGTTACTCTTACAGTGAGGAGGAAAAGTTACATGGAGTGTTGCTTGGAAGAGTCCCCCTCCAATAGAACATCAGGCATGGGGAGTACCAAACAAATGAGTACTGGGACAAAATTTTCATGTCAAATTGCATTGAGTGCCAAATTCGACGAGTTTCAAAGCAGTTGAGTACCAAGGAGAGAAGCAACAAAATGGTGGCATAAGAGGGACCTACGAAAAACTTCCCTGGAGATTACAACTAATAAAACATCTATGACTCAACTAAGAACTTCCTCTACGCAATGCACAATCACTGCTAAGAAACCTGCTCCTCATATTAAAGTACCTACAGGAAGTATAGATTGGGTCCGCAAGATGCAGCATCTCAACTTCACTCCGGTTTCAAGAGGAGGGAGAGCAATGGGGTAATGAGGAGCCACAGTCCATCCTTGCTCTCGCTGGGAAGGAGAAGGAGAGAGGAAGCTATGGGCTAATTTTTCATCCCATAGCCAGCACGATCTGAGAGACCAGCATACAACATAGCTGACCCCAAGGCTCCAAGCAGAGTCCTCGGGGAAAATTGAGAACAGAAAGGTGTAATTATGGCCAAACTACTGGCATGATCCCCGCAGCCCCAGGAAGAAAACAAAGGCCCAAACACCTCTCTCCCTACAGACCTCTGCCCACCCAGTATTAGCAGTGAACACCAAACTGCAGCAGTGAGTGTCAAGTTAAAGAGCAGAATATCTACAGAGAGGCTGTTAAGATGAGAAACCAGAGGAAGAGCTCAAAATAAATCCGAATAACAGACAAAAAAATAAAATAAAATAGGGAGTTCCCTGATGGTGTAGTGGCTTGGGGCTTCGGCACTGGCGCTGTCGGTGCTGCGGCCTGGGTTCGATTCCTGGTCAGGGAACTATCCACATACCAAAAAGCAAAATAATGATAATAATAATAATAATAATAATAATAATAATAATAATAATAATAATAATAATAAATAATAATAAAATAAAATAAAAGAGATGGGGATAGATGACCCATCAGAAACAGAGCTCAAACCAATGATTATAAAAATGCTTAGGGAACTTAATGATAATGTCAACAGAGAGATAGCAGGCATAAAGGAAGACATACAAACCATTATAAAGGACAAGACATAGAAAAGTATTGCATTAACTGAAATAAAGAGTGCAATAAAAGTCACCAAACTAGATGAAGTAGAAGTGCAAAGCAGTGATTTGCAAGAAAACTCAGCAGAAAACATTCAATCAGAACAACAAATATAAAAAAGAATCCAAAATTGAAAATGGTTTGAGATTCCTCTGGGACAATATTAAGCATAAAAACATTCACATCATAGGCCTACCAGAAGGTGCAGAGGAAAAACAAGAAATTAAGAACTTATTTGAAGAAATAATGACTATAAATTTTCCTAACCTGGAGAAGGAAATACACATACAAGCCTAGGAAGCATGGAGAGTCCCAAACAAGATGATTCCAAATAGGAGCACACCAAGACACATCAAACAAAAAAGAGAAAATTCTGAAAACAGCAAGAGAATTTGCAAGTAGTAACTTATAAGGAGACACACATTCGACTCAGATGATTTCTCACCAGGGACCTTACAGGCCAGATTGGGATTGGCAGAAAATATTCAATATGATGAAAAGCAAGGATCTACAACCAAGAATAATGTATTCAGCAAGGCTAGTATTCAAAATTGAAGGACAGATAAAGAGCTTCTCAGAAAAGAAAAAGCTAAAGGAGTTTAATCGCCACAAAACCAGTACAACAAAGAATATTAGTGGGACTTCTTTAAGATGGGAAAGTGGGTAAAATAAGGGAAAGAATGGTGAAGTTTAGTTTGATTATTACAAGGCAATAATCAAGGAGATATAGAGTATAACATGGGAATACAGTCAATAAAGTTGCAGTAACTTTGTGTGGTGTCAGATTCTAGATTTGTTAGGGTGATGGGAGGAGAGCTGGGATAGATAAAAAAGTGAAAGAAATCAAGAAGTAAAATTCATAGTCACAGGATAGTCACAGGGATGTAAAATGCAGCACAGGGCATATAGTCAACAACATCATAATAACTATGCATGGTGTTAGAAAAGAACCAGATGTATCAGAATGAGGATTTAGTAAGTTACATAAATGACTCATCACTGTGCTGTACACCTGAAACTGTTATAATATTGTATGTAAAATGTAATTAAAACTAAAAAAGAAGAAAATAAAAGTAATACATAGATAACATCTCTTAAAATGTGTATATATTTTTTGGCCCTCTGGTATTAAACAGTTTGCCTCAAATTTATAACTTTTTCAATTAAAACTTAATTTAAAAAATATATGTGCTGGTTGGAATCAAGAGAAAATAAGAGGCTTAGAGGAATTTCATATTTGTTCTATGTGATAAATAAAGGCAGCTTCATTTTATCCATTTACTTATTCAATCTGTATTTATTTTATATTATACTTATGGAGTGCAGGAAATTCTGCCTGTCCTTACCAAGTTGATGAACAATTATATTTTCAAAACTATCCTTGAATTTTCCCAGTTACCTCAGAAATGATATTCAGATTTTTTTTGTTCAATCTCACTCATCCATTTATTCAACAAATAATTTTTGAATAGTGTTGTTATCGTATATAGGTGGCGAGGAGCTCAGTTCTTTCCCCTGATGCAGTAAAGAATTACATATCAGTGAAACAAAGGAAAGCAAAATTTTATAGAAATATGTTTCAAGAGAGAACCAGTCCAAGCCAAGAGAAGCAAAGGCCCCAAAGGGTTTGGGGTTTGAGTTTAATTGTTGGCCCTGAGCCAGTCCTGCAAGTGTGGCATACAGACTTAAGTCATTTGATTGACATGTGTAGGTCATATGACTGTTTTCTTTCTGCACATGTCCTTACCCAGAGTGCATATAGAAAAATCCATGGGGGGAGGGGTCAAAACTGCAATGCTAATTTATTATAATTACATTATAATGAGGCCAAGGTTAAGCCAAGGGCAAGCTTTTACATTCTGCACAGTCCTCAAAAACCAGGTAATTCTGGTTGGATTTTACTTCTCTTTTATCAGGATGTTCTAATCACAAAATTAGTTCCCAGGGGCTGGACCTGGGTGGTGCAAAGCACTGATCATATTACCTTCTGCCCCTCCTGCCATTATTCATGCCTAACTTTCTACCTAACAGTGCCAAGCCCTGTTTTAGGCCTTGGGGACAGAGTAGAAAACAAAACAGACAAGGTTCCAGTTCTCATGAAGCTGAAATCCTGTAGGGAGACAGATAACAATCTCATAAATAAACACACATATACTTTCCAGTGATGATAAGTGGAATGGCAAAAATCAAAAAGCATAAGGGGATCCAGAGTGAACAAGTATGTTGTTTTAGATTGGATGATCAGGAAATGTACCCAGCAGGAAGTGGTATATGAACAGATATGGGTGAGGTAAGAAAGTTGTGCAAGGTCTGGAAGAAGACCAGTGCAGGCAGAGGAAACAGGCATGAGATGGAACCTAGATTAGCATGTTCATGATGAAGAAAGGAGGCCACTGTGCCTGGAGCAGAGTGAATAAGAGAAAAAAGAGAAGAAAACCAAATTGTGGAGCCTTGTAGTCGTAGTAAGGAATTCAGAGCATTCTAAATGTAATGGGAAGCCACTGAGGAGTTTCAAACTATAAAGTGACATGACTTTAACCACGTTTATGAAAGAAGACCTTGGGTCTTTTGAAGAAATAGGCAGTCTGGTTAGAAAGCCAATGCAGTGAACCATGGCTGAATTCTGAGTATATTTGAAAGTAGAGCTCTTGTAGAACTTACTGATGAACTGAATTTATGGTTTTGATGAAGAAAAGGAATTGGAAATAACACTTAAGTTTTTTGTATTACAAGTGGTGATTGCTTGGTGTTCTTATTTAATTGAAATAAGGAAGATGAAAGGATGAGTACTTGGAGAAACTAACACCTCTTGGATTAAATTGGTAGTAGTGGAGTGGTGAAATGTGTTTGGATTCTAGAAATACTATGAATAGAATACCCATTGTGCAACAAGGACAAAAATTCTGCTGACACTTAGACCAGACCTGCAGGAACATCATTCATTGGAAGAAACTTGTGGAGACAGGATGAAGGCACATATGGAAGTCCCCCATTTCTCCTCACACTCTGAAGTAGCTTCACCCCAAATGCCAGATGTAGAAGAGGAACATAACTTTTGAATGTGGGGCTTTTAACCTGAATGGTTAGAGAAGAACCAGGCTCTACTCTGACATAATGAGAGGCCAGGATGTAATAGCAATATGTTATAGTAGAACCATTCTCCATCCCTATCCTGCCAGTCCCTCCTCTGAGGTGATGAGGGATATATCTGATTGGATATATCAGAACCTTGTCCTATCCATATCCTGCCAATTCCTCTTCTAGTGTTATGGAAATGAGAGTGGGATCCAAGCTACCTGTTGCAACTGTGTGACAAAGAAAGCAAACAGCAGGATTTGACATATCAATGGTCATGATTGGAGAAGAATCAGACCTTATCCTTGCCTGCTTAGGGAGCTGAGGTCTAGGCTTCCTAACTGACCAGGATTGATTGCCTTAAGTACTAGACTTAGCCAGTTTCCATGGAGATATTCAGGAGACCAATTTCTTCTCTACAGGGGATAATTCATGGACAAATTAACACTTACCTCTTAGTAAACACTTGGATTAAGTTGATAGTAGTGAAGTGGTGAATGTGGTTGAATTCTGGAAATACTCTGAATGTAGATTTCCTAAAGAATTTGATGAGTTATGGGGGCAAAGAGGAATTAAGGAATATATCAATACACACACACACACACACACACACACACACACACACATATATATGAAACAACTGATTTATTCATGTTGTCACTGGCAGAAATAAGAAAGGTTGAAGGGCTGTGTAATGAGGGTGGAGGTGGAATCAATAGCTCTGATTTGGAAATGCATAATAGACACACAAGTAGAGAGGTAGATAGCACCTAGAGCTCAGGGGAGAGTTCTGAATGGTGAATATAAATTTTGGAGTTATGAGCATGTTGGTGCCTTTTAAAGCCATAGGACTGGATTGACTTAGGAACAAATATAAAAGAGAAAAGGACAAATTGAACCCTGCTTGGGTAATGTCAATATGCACAAGTCTGGAACAGGCCTAATGCCCACTGCTCCAGGAAGATTCTTGGTTGCATACACCAAGAAAACAAGAAATATTTAAGCACAATGTAATCTCAAAATAATACTGTGATTTACTGCATCAGGCAAACCTGACATGAAGTGTCATGCTCCAAGGTAGCAGGTGAATATTTTCCCACAGATACAAAACATACAAATATTAAAAGCACAGCTTTCCCCTCTCTCTACTAAGGAGAATTACTGGCCAGATCAACAGCAAGTTGATAAAATTCCGTACTTTGCTTACTCTTTCAGAGCTTTCAATTAAAATTATGCCATTATTCCAAAGCTCTTTGAGCATGATTTTTTTCCTTTGAATGCAACATTTTATTCTATCTTGTTTTAGAAGATATTTTTTGTACATTTAAATTTTTTTAACTAAATTTATTGGGGTGACATTGGTTAGCAAAATTACATAAGTTCCAGGGTATTACTGTTCTTTATCTTCTACGTGTTATTTCTTTTTCCATCACCACATATTTGAATCCAGCTCCCTCTTTTCCCCCTCCCCCATTTTCCTCTGATAACTACTAAACTATTGTCTGTGTCCACAAAATTTTTTCTATTTTGATTATTTCTTCTGTTCTTCAGATTCAACATATACATGAGATCATATGGTATTTGTCTTTCTCAGTCTAATTTCATTTACCATGATATCTTCTAGGTCCATTCATGTTGTTGCAAAAGGTAAGATTTTATTTTTCTTTATGGCCAAGTAATACTCCACGGTGTAAATGTACCATAGTTTCTTTATCCAATTATTTACTATCAGACATTTAAGTTGTTTCCATAACTTGGCTATTGTGAATAATGCTGCAATAAACATAAGAGTGCATATATATTTTTTAATTAGTGTTTTGGATTTCTTCGGAAAAATACCCAGGAGTGGAATTGCTGGATCATAAAGTAGTTATGTTTAAAAATTTTTGAGTAACCTCCATACTGTTTTCCATACTGGTTGGGCGAATTTGCAGTCCCACCAACAGTGCAAAAAGGTTCCCTTTTCTCCACATCCTCACCAACATTTGTTGTTAGTCAATTTATTGATGAAAGCCATTCTGACAGGAGTAGGGTAGTATCTCATTGTGATTTTGATTTCCATTTCTCTGATGATTAGTGATGTTGAACATCTTTTCATGTGTCTCTTGGCTATCTTTGAAGAAATGTATATTCAGGTCTTCTGTCGATTTTTAAATTGGATTGTTTGTTTTTTTCTTTTCTTTTTCTTTCTTTTTTTGGTGTTAAATTGTATGAGTTTTTTATGAATCTTGGCTATTAACCCTTTATTGGATGCCTTATTGGCAAATATTTTCTCCCATGCTGTGGGATATCTTTTTGTTTTGTTGATGGCTTCTTTTGCTGTACAAAAACTACTTAATCTGATATAGTCCCATTTGTATTTCACTCTTTACTTCCCAGAAACTATAGAACTATTAAATTGTTGAAAATTTCCCTCATGTGATATGTCTATTTTCTGTTTCAAGTTTCAATTACAGAACAATGATTCTTTAAATATAATTATTCTACTAAAGATCACTCTTATACTCTAGTTTACTTTTAGGAGAAGTCATCAAGTGAATCTGAAAATGCCATTGATCGCTCATCAACTTTTGGATTTAGAGGGAGGAATTGGTTATTGGTTATTGCTTAAGCTAAATGAACTAGACATTATATCATGATTATCAATACTTAATTAGGAACTGAAAAAGTCTTGGTTGGTAGGAATGAAGCAACAAATAAAAATGTCCAACCAGTAAAAAAAAAGGAACTATTTTGATCTCTCTTTGTTTTAGAGTATTTCCATAAAACAATTTAAGTTAAATATATGGGATTCTAAAATTTGTCAGAGACAATATATGTGTGAAAATAGCCAAGAAATTTTTGGAAAAATAAACAATAATGAAGGGTGTGACAAAAGCATCTATTACTCACCCAATATCTGTGTGCTTTCTTAATTTTTCAGCCTTTTTGTTGTTGATCAGACATTGTGATTAGTTCTGGTCAGTGGGCAGAAAAGGTGTCACTTCTGGATCAAATCATTTAAGATCCATGTGCTCAAATTCTTCAGTTTTCTCTTCCCATGCTCCAGTGATCTGGAGGTCATATATTAAGATTGTGGCATCATAACAAGGAAGTAGCTTATATCACTGACTCCCCAAATGAAAGACAACTGGCCTGGCAAGTCACCCGACCCATAGTGGAATTGGTGTGAGTATGAAGTAAGTCTTAATTGTATTGAGGTACAGAGATTTGGGAGTTTGTGTTTTACCATCACATTACCTATATATACTGATAAAAAGGAAACTTCCCTCAATAGATAATACTAAACAGAGCAATAAAATATAAAATGGTTCATAAATAGACCATGTCTGTTTGGAAATTTAGCATATTTCAGTGGTGTCTTAAATCAGTGTGGAAAGACAGATTACCAATGCATGTCTCAGTTAACAAATGAACCCAAAACTTAGTAATTCTAAACAGCACTATCATTTATTATATTCAATGCGTTAGGAATTCCAACAAGGCAGGATAAAAACAGCTTGTTTCTGCACCATGCACTATGTCTGTGGTGGCCTCAGCTGTGGCAGCTCAAAGACTGGAGGCTGGAATCCTCTGAAGGCTTGCTTGTTCACTTATGTGTCTGATGCTGATGCTGCCCTTGGCTGAGGCCTAGTTGGAACACCCACATGTGTTCTCTCCTCAAAGCCTAGATAGATATGCTAATAACATGATGGCTAAGTTTTAAGGATGAATGTAGCAAGAAAAAGAGCTATTTTGCTTATTGGGCAACATAGCTTCAAAAGTCACACAGCATCACTCCATCATATTCTGTTGATCAAGACAGTTAAAAATGTTCACCCAAGTTCAAGAAAGGAAACACACATGCTACCTCTCAATGGAGAATTGTCAATGTCATACTGTAAAAAGAGCATGAAGAATGGGATGTACTCATAGCTATAGATATAAAGATATACAAGGGCTGTCTGGAAAGTGTCTAGTGATGTAATATGAATAATAGAGGCATTTATGGCTAGATTTTTTTTTCTCATAGATATATCCATACTTATAGCAGCCATCTTTGAAAAATACAACCTGCCATAGTTTAAATAAGTAGTTTGGTTGTTAAGAATCTGATACCAGTTTGGACAAGCTGAATGTATGTCCTCCTACTCTAGAGATGACAATAAAAAATATTTTCTTATATACAGATATTATGGTTTGAACAGATTAATAAAACACTAGTTAATAATTGTATAAAAGAACAGATGCAGCAGATAAGCTTTTTTAAAAATTAGTAACACTGTTTTTGGTAGATATTTCTCAAATTACAAACTAATATACAGATAAAATTTTCATATATGTTATTTTATTTGGTTATCTTATATTGCTGGAAATAATTTAATTTGGGTTCTTTACTGTGATATTTTAAATATTCAAAGCCTTGACAAATTCCAAACTAAAGATATGTTTGTTATGTTACATAAAGTAGAGCTTCAGGCTTTTATTTTCCATAGGTCTATGTACTGTAATAAATTAAAAACATATTCTAAGAGAATCTCGGCCTTTCCCATGATTTTTCCATGTCTCATCTTAAAACAAAGGTAACATGGTGCTCTATTCAGGAACATATTCTTGTTAGATGCTTCCTGGCTTTTCACAAAAGTATGTCAACCTTAGTTTCAAGCAACTGATGGCTGCAGAAGTATTCCAACATAGAAGAGCTGCCTGTCAGAACTTATGAGAGTGCAATCTTAAACTCTCTGTTGCCCTGCTTTTAACTGAGTGTTTCTCTGAAATAAATACTGTCTAGGAAAGAGTATTTGAGGGATACAGAATCCACCCTGTAGCCAGCAATGTCATTGTTCTACCCAGATCCCTTTGGATCCCTTTTACAATGTGTATCCCACAGAAACACAGAACTTGTGCAACTCTTTTTTAAGGACTAATCTCAGGCCAGTGGAGCTACTTTGCCTACAGGCACTAAAGTGGGAATTACCTGGGAGTTTACATCATACTCACCTCACACCTGGCCCCCATAGCCCTAAGCCGGTACCTAATGAGTGCAGGAGAGCAAAGCTCAGTTTCTTTGCCCCAAATCAGGACAAACTCTGAGTTGTAATTTCTCCTACAGAGCTTCCTGCATGATCAGTCTGAGGCTGGGACATAACCTGAACTCACACCCTTGCTTTACTTCCCTCTTCCGTCCTGCTCTCCCAACTCCCATACCAGTTTCTCCTGGAAACACTCTTTAAACAAATCAATGTACCTAAGTCCTCAAGTTAGAGTCTGCTTTTGGAGCACAAGACCTAAGAAATAATCCATCTCCTTAGATATTCTACTATTTTTCTGTGTGTGTGTGTGTGTGTGTGTGTGTGTGTGTGTGTGTGTGTGAATTCAGGTGACTCAGTAGAGAGTGGGATATTTGGACTGTATGGTGTAGTTCTAACAAATCAGAATCTGTATGCCAATGAGATCCCTGGGAGTTCTGTACACACATGAACTTTCCAGAAGCACTTTTTTGAGAAAAAGTTCTATGAACTGGGTCAAGAAGCAAGACACTGGAATAAACTAGAAACCATGGAAGAAATCACAAATCTTGGCAAAAAATGAATTATTATTTTCATTTTAATAATATCCCAATGCTATTTAAAGAAATCCAATGTCAAGTAAATGACAGAAAGCATCTAAGTCACTTTATGAAGCTAGCAAAACCACAATGTTAAAACCTGATAAAAAGTAAACAGAAAGAAAGCCTATTAAATATTCTAGTGAATATATAGAAACAGAAATTCTAAATATAGTGTTCACAAACTGAATCCAGCATGAAAATAAAAGAATAATATACCACATGAAAAAGAGTTTATACCAAGAAAGCAAGGGTTATCTAATATTTACAAATCAACTAACATAATTTATCACATCAAGGGAGAAAAGCCTGAATTTTAATAAATGTCCTCGAATTAAACAATAGATGATAAAATTAAATATCCATTAATTATAAATATATGTAGTAAACTGGAATTGGAAGAACACATTCTTAACATGACAAATGCCATGTTTTGCAAACCAACAATTTACATAATTCTGACAGGCTTTTCAACTGAAGTCAAGAATAAGATAAGGATGCTTAAAATCATTACAATTATTACTTATTTCTTGTAATTTCCAAATAAAATAATAAAACAAGAAAAAAAGGTATAAGAATTTGAAGGGAATAAAACTAATGTTATTTTCATTTTTTTAACCTATCTTGAAATCTCAAAAAATTCACCCATGAAAATGTTAAAATTACAAGGAAGTGGTGGATAACAACATAAATACACAAGTATTATTAACTATATTTAAAAATAAATATTATTTCATTCACAAAATGAATAAAAATATAACATATTTATAAGTGATCTTAACAAGAAATTTGCAATACTGTATAAAGAAAACCAAAAATCACTTTAAAAAGTGTTTCATATGGAGAAAGACACCATATTTCTGGATAGAAAAGTCCAATTATTATTAAAGTATTAATTCTTCCCAGTTTGCTTTGTAAATATGATTCATTTCTAATTTATTCCAATATCAACTGAACATTCTTATAACTTGACAAAATGTTTCTAAAGTTTATCCAGAAAAATAAACATGTAAGGAAAACCAAGAAAATTTTAAAAAGAAAAATGAGAAGGGACTTGAAACCAAATGTTGAAATATATTATGAAGCCACAATAATTTGAACAATGTGGTATTGGTACAAGACTAAACAAACAATTCAAGGTAACAAAAATAGGAAGTCCAGGACAAATGTAATATTTGAAAATTTAACATGTGATAGCTATGTCATATAAAATCATATTTATTATATAATTTGACTAAATATTTATAGACAAATTAAGTTAACTTACTATATTTCAGAACAGATTTCAGCTGGGTTAACAAATGTAAACTTTTAAGAAAAAAACATGAACATTCCAGAAAAAAATATAGATACACATTGATGTAATCTGAGGTACAGTAGGCTTTTCTAATAATGACACACTGAAAGAGACATCATAAAAAATTTTGCTGATCTATTTAACTATATAAAAATGTTAACACTCTTGTACATAAGAGTTAAACATTGCCTTTTGTGCTTCAAACTGACAAGAATTAAATAAAATTATGGTGCACAAATTTCTGATAAGGGTGCAAGCAACTGGTACTATTGAACACAGGTGGCCAAAGTGTAAATTTTATAGCATTCTATACAGAAAAGTGGTCATTTATATTAAAAAATAAACTTTCAAACTTTGACCATTGGTCTTCTGGGAATTTGTCCTAAGAAAATAATTATAATTTTTGCAATGTATCATGTATAACTATATCCTCAACATAATTTCTTATAATAGCCAATCTTAGAAACCAACTATCCAAAAAGAAAGAATTGGTTCAATAGATAAATGTTTTTATCTAATGAAATACATAGAAAGTATTAAAATATTTTAGAAGAATATTTAATGACTTGAGAAAATGTGTATGATATATAATTTAATTAAAAACAGAATGAAAAATAATATACGCTTTGAACCTTTTGTTAAAAATTATATTCATGCACAACGTGACAGGAAAAACACACACCAGAATGTTAACAGTTTTTTCCTAGATGTTAGGATTTTAGATTATTTATAACATCTTTTTTCTGCTTACCTGTAAGTTTTATATTTTCATCAAAGAACATGTGCTCTTTTATAATCAGAAATTATAAATACACTAAAATTAATTTTTTTAAAGTCAAAAAACAGAAGCAAGCAGCCATGCAGACCTCTTTGTGTGTCTTACAGAAAATATGTTATCAGCACATGTTTATTATGATACACAGTGTCTCAGTCAGGGGAACACCCAGGAGAAATTCTTGTCCATTCTTTTTTTTTTATAAAATTTATAATATTTTTATTACAGATTTTAACAAACTTTAGAAAATAAGAACAATACTTCCTGTGACAAAGACATTCTCAGACTTTCCATATCGACATCTTGTTTAATAATTGAAAACAGAGACATTTTCATCAAGGTCAGAAACAATACATAATTTAGGAATCAATAAAAGATCAAGGATATAGAATAGAAAGCCTAGAAGAAAGATTCAAATATAAACAAAAAAAAATGGCCAGTGTCATTTCAAATCAATTGAAAATTGAAATGTTAATAAATGGCATTGAAACATTAGTCAACTTCTCAGAGAAGGAAATAGAAGACTACTTGAAATACTTATTACATGATTTTAAGATACAGATTTTTAATGTGGGTAGTTCCCTGGCCGGGAATCGAACCCAGGCCGCAGCACTAACAGCACCAGTGCCGAAGCCTTAAGCCACTACACCACCAGGGAACACCAAGATACAGATTGTATTGACACCAACAACCAATGATAGTTGCTTTTGTCCTGAGCAGTGGATCTGTTTTTATCTGATGCACCTTATGAACCATGTAAACTAGAAAACTTGGAGACAATCTATGGCCAATTCTGTAAACAAAGGTATTAATCTATGTGACATGCAATGTGACAAGACTTAAAAACCTTGTCATCTTGATTTTTGTGTATTCTGGTAAGTCAGCTTAAGTCTTTCCAAGAAAGACAGAGGATCTGTGTTAAATAAGTACATATACACAATGGAATATTACTCAGCT
>PVJL010006126.1:54602-97229 GCA_004026885.1 Lyroderma lyra
TGATTTCACTCATATGCGGAATATAAAACTGAAAGCAAAGAAAAAAAGAAATGAACAAACAAATAACCCATGGACACAATCAATAGTTTAATGTTTATTTGGGGACGAGTGGGTTAGGGAGGGGAGAAAGGGGAGGGAGTGGGAGAGGAGGGGGGAAGCTAAATATAAGGTGATGGAAAGAGAAGTCACATTAGGTGGTAAACTTATTATACATCAAGTTGACAATGCACTGTAGAATTGTATGCCTGAAACCTATGTAATCCTTGCTAACAGATGTCACCCCAATAAGTCTAACAATAAAAATGAATTAAAAAAAAAGTATTCCCACAAGGGCCCTGAAGCAATAAGAGAATCCCCCAGCATGCAAGAACCAGAGAGCCCAGAAGAGGAGGGTCAGTGCTACATTTGCAAAAGAACTCATCACTTAAATAACTGGGAAGATTAAGTCATTCATATACTCCACTAACATCAGTTGAGAGTCTATTATGTGCCACACACTTTAAGTGCTGAGCAACTATGCAATGGATGATGAGAAAATTCTACAATTCCTGCTGTTATCGTGTTCCCTGGGCTAAATCGTGTTCCCTCCCAAAAATTATTTGTTGAAATCCTAACCCCCAGTACTTCACAATGTGACTACATTTGAAGATGGGGTCTTTACAGAGATATCTAAGTTAAAATGAGGTAATTAGCATGGGCCCTAATCTAATATAGCCAGTGTCCTTATAAAATGGGGAAATTTGTACAAGATACCCACAGAGAGGAGACAATGTGAGAACAGAGTGAGAGAGAAAGCCATCTATTATACAAGCCAAGGAGAGAGGCCTGGAACAGATCCTTCTCTCACAGCCCTCAGAAGGAACAAACCTTGACAATACCTTGATCTGGGAATTTCCACCTCAAGAACTACAAAACAATAAATTCGTGTTGCTTAAGTCATTCAGTCTGTGATACTTTGTTACAGCAAGCCTAGTAAATGAATACACCTTCCATCAAGGGGATAAGAAACAAATAAACAAACAAACAAAAATAATTACAACTTGTGGACTGTCCAGATCAAGTACTCAGGAAAGATTTCCATGGAGAAGCACAGTTTAAGCTGTAACCTGAAGATTCAGACAGACGTGACCTGTGAAGGATGAAAACGTCCCAAGTAGTGGGTCAGTGCACATTGCAGGTTCAGGGCAGAGAAAAACAGTTGGTTCAAAAATCCGAGTCAAGTAAAGCTAAATGAGTTCTATAAGGAGACACTGGTGATAGTTATTAGAACCAACTTGTAGTCTTAGATCACCTGTGTTTGAGCATATGTATTGAGTCCTTAGACCCCAATGTGGGTGCTGTCATTCATTACTAACTTGATTTCTTGATCAGATCCCCTTATTATAAGAAGTCTCTTCAATCACAGATACATGAATCCTGGAAGTCTGGTGATGAGAATAGAAAAACCTCTTTTTAGAATTCATTCTTCATTTTGGTAAGGACATGCTTAATGATGTTCATTCTCTACTTTTAAAACTCTTGTCTCTTTTTAAAAACTTCCGGTGCCTCTCAAACTTTTAGGTCACTGCCTGATCCTGGTGAGATGCAGCAGGGAGTGTGGCCACCAAGTCAGTACATGACATAAGGAAAGTAAATAGAAAGACTATGACCCCATGGTCATGTGTGGATGGAGGCTTGCACCTGGGAGGTTCTCTAAATAAATTTCATTCCCTTCATGCCCTCACAGTGATCCATTAATCATCTGAGCCCACTCATTCAATTATATACTCCTCTTTCTGTCATTGAGGACTTACCACCTCATTTTGCTATGAGGTCTAACTCCCAGTCACTCCATGAAGCTGCCATTCAACTGTTGGGCAGTCAGACACTTAATTCAGCTCTACTAGTGTCCTCTGACTCAGAGCAAAATTTTATTCTTACCACCAAGTTCCAAAAATGCTTATTTGGTTAGCAGCAAGCGTCCACCATGTAGTTAATTCAAAATTGATGTTATTTAAGGTTTCATCACATATCCAACTTATCATTCATTAAGTAAATTAAAATAGATTGGCCCTTTAAAGCTATACATTTTTTTAGCAGATTTCTGTTTTCACAGTACAAGATGAGACTAAAATGTCTTCAAGACATTCAAAAATTCATTTTTTATACTATACTGAAAGTCATTTTTCTTTTTGAATAAGTCAAACAAAACAGAATTCTTAAAAAAAAGAGATCCAAGAATGTTATGAATATGCTATGCAATTTAAAATGTAATATTGCAACTTGATTCTCTGCTAATCCTTTTTTGTATTTTTACTGTAGACATAACGGCTTTGAGAGTTCATTTAGAATATCCATAAATAATTTTTACCTTAGCTGACAAAACTCTTATAAACATAGATTAAAGTAAGGTTGATTTTGAATATACTACCGTGCCAATTTATAATGGTATGCTAATATTATTACTCCTTACTTTTAATTTGCATCCTTATTAAGAGCTAAACAACTTACACACCCAGGTATGTGGTTATTGGTACAGAGACCCAAGGACTAGTACCCATGGGAGATGGAGTGTTCTCTACTAGCTCTGGGTCAGTGACCATTTTCCAACATGTCTCCCCTTTGTTTGTCCACCACTACAAACCCCATTGTACTATTATATATCAAGTTTTCTTTAGAAGTCAATAACTTTGAAATATTATGGAATGCTACTTGGTGCACTCCCAACACCAACACATGAGAACTTTCCAAGTAAAGCAATAGCTTGTTATCAATAGGTATTTGCTTTTACTTCTTTAGAGCTTTGAATACAATCTCCACATTATTGCAGCAATCTTTCTACAATTACTAACATCCCTTTCATGATTCACCTTGTATATTCCTATCTTTGTGGTTCAACATGGAATCCACTAGATGTTTCTTTCCAGTGATTTATATATTACAAACTAATCAATGCCCCTCACTTCTTTGAAAACTTTTGAGACTATCCAATACTGATTTGACCTGCCACTGACTGCACGGTATTAATACCATTTTGGTCAATAACTAAATACAGTTCTGTGATATATAGCCATATATTTTAGTTAATTCTTACACTCTTAGAGAGAGAAACACTAAACTCTTCTGAGAAATAGAGAAAGGGAGAGAGTGAAGTTAACAATTTAACATATGACCTGAGGGTCCTCCTCCTTGACTTTCTTTGTATACATTGTCTCCTACTTTCAGTTACAAGCATCATCAACTGAGAGAAGAAAGGATTGTTAGAGCAGAATAAAGGGGGAAAATGTACTCAGTTTTTGTTTTGCTTGTTAAAAATAGGCCTTTGAAACTTGTGACAGAAATAGTAATCTGAGAACAAAGGATTTGAGTCCCAAGGGTATGATCTTTTTCAGTTTTAAAAGCCAAGAAGACTCGGGGCACAAAGTCTATGCTAAACAAAAGGCGTAGAGTGTAGGATTGGCCTGGGGAGGAAATCACAATGACCTGGATTGGGAAAGGCAAAGAGAGATAGATCAGGGGAGGGACTTTTGTAGGAAGTGGGAGATATGTATGGGAGCCTGTGCTCCCTTTTAAGTTGAAGGAAACTACTGCAAGCAGACTCCTCATTCTCTCCTCTGTGGAGTGATAACAGAGGAGTGACAGTGGCTCTTAAATATTGAGGATATCCAGTTAACAGGACCTAAGGGAGACATGTGAAGCCCACATGCAGCCCAGCAGGCCATAAGGAGCCATCCTAGGTCTTTGCAAACATGGGGCTAGCTGAGAGAACAATAGTGGGACTTGAATATTCTGAGTTCAGATAAGAACAAGTTATTGACAGACTGTTGATCAGAGACCAGATGGAAATATCTGGACAGGTGCCAGTGAGCACAAGTGCCAGTGATGTGCAGGGACAGGCAGGAGCAACTTCACACTGGCCTTTCTGCTGAAGCTCTTTCCCCAAAACTTGCCTCATACTGAGCCTGCTGGAACTTAGCTACCACCATAGAGACAAAGGCAAAAGGGACAGCTTTGAAATAAACAAGCTAATCCTGGATTGACTAAATTTATGTGAAACTAACTACATTTAAGGTTCTTTTACCAAATATGATGGAAGCTAAAGATAACTAGCTATAGAAAAGAGTTTTGGAAAACTAAAGTAAGTCAATACAACTTGTTTGTATGTTTTGAATACTTGGACTTAAGCCTAAGGAATTATATCCACTGTTATGCATTATCTACCAAACTAAGACAGGTATTTCTTTCCTTTTTGGTTTTCCTCCAAAGCATCTAGAAGACCGGGAGATGCCTGACAAATAATTGTTGAGTGACTGAATGATCAATTAATTAATTTGAAAATTTAAATAGTGATTATTTTAAAATTAAAAAAAAACAATGACTTGAAGTATTGCATTTCATGAAAAGATTTAAGAGGACCACATTTAAAAACTAAATGTTCTCCCTTCTTCTTACAATCCACTCATAATTCTGCCCAAGAAACAGATTTCTTTATTCAGGGAGGTGAAGAGATGTCATGCATGCTTAGCAATGTCTTCTACTTTCATGGAAGCCATAATACCAACCTTGGAGAGATGAGGAGACTCTATTCCAATCTGATCACCTGTAAAGAAATACCTTTTCAGTTCATCATCACAGTCATACAGAATGTTCTGATGTAGACACATAAGAAAAAAAGTTCATGGGGAACAGAGGACAACAGTGTTAAAAGAGGAACTATAGAAAAATTTTGTAGAAATTTGCCATGAATATCTGCTTATATAAACTATTTGAGTTATGAAAACAGCACTTTAAGGAACCATTAAAAAATATCTCATTAAAAGGCCAACACATGATTATAGTAAATGTACCACTTTGGTGTGGAATGTTGATATTGGGAGAGGCTGTATGTATGTGGGGAGAAGGGTATATGGTAACTCTCTGAACCTTCTGCTCAATTTTGCTATTAACCTAAAAATTCTCTAAAAAATAAAGTTTATTTTAAAAAGTCACCACACTAAATTTGTGGAGACAACAGATTGGTAGTTGCCAGAGGCTTCAGGGAGGCATGAATGAGGAAAGGGCACTTTAATAGGTACACGGTTTTCTTTTGGGGTGATAAATAAAACTGTTTTGGAACTAGATAGAAGGGGTGGTTGCACAGCAATGTGAATGTGCTAAGTGCCACTGAAATATCCAGTTTAAAATGGTTTATTTTATGTTATATGAATTTCACCATGCAATAGATTAGCTTCTTCAAAAATACATTGTATAGCATAATGCATCAGATAAGGGTCTAATATATAAAATACATAAAGAACTAGTATGACTCAACAACCAAGAAACAAACAACCCAATTAAAAAGTGGGCAGAAGAACTAAACAGGCACTTCTCCCACAAAGAAATGTAAATGGCCAGCAGGCATATGAAAAAATGCTCATCATCCTCATTAGCTATCAGGGAAATGCAAATCAAAACCACAATGAGATACCACCTCACACCTGTGAGAATGGCTATTATCAACAAGAAGGAATAACAAGTGCTGGAGAGGATGTGGACAGAAAGGAACTCTCTCACACTGCTGATGAGCATGAAAACTGGTACAACCACTATGGAAGAGAGTGTGGAGGTTCCTCAGAAAATTGGGAATGGAGTTACCATATGACCCAGCAATCCCCCTTCTGGAGATCTACCCAAAAAACTTGAAAACCTTTGTCCACGAAGACTTATGTACTCCAATGTTCATTGCAGCACTGTTCACAGTGGCCAAAACATGGAAACAACCAAAGTGCCCTGTGACAGATGACTGGGTAAAGAAGTTGTGGTACATATACACAATTCAATATTACTCAGCTATAAGAAAAGATGAAATATTGTCATTTACAACAAAATGGATAGACCTGGAGATCATTATGCTTAGCAAAATAAGCCAGACAGAAAAACAAAAAACTGTGTGACATCACTGATATGCAGAATATAAAACTGAAAGCAACAAAGAAAAAAACGAACAAACAAACAAATAACCCATAGACACAATCAATAGTTTAATGTTTATTTGGGGACGAGTGGGGAGGGGAGGGGAGAAGAAGGAGGGTGTGAGAGAGGAGGGAGGGGAAGCTAAATATATGGTGATGGAAAAAGAAGTCACATTAGGTTCTGAACTTCTAATACAACAAGTTGACAATATACTGTAGAATTGTATGCCTAAAACCTATGTAATGCTTGCTAACAGATATCACTCCAATAAGTCTAACAATAAAAATACATTTAAAAAAATACATTGTATGGAATTATGGTCCTCGCAACATGGTCCTCAACAAAGAACTTCTGTGATCCAATTTGTTTAAAATCAGGGCACACATGTCTTCTTGGATGTACCTACTCTGCATTAGTGTTTTAAAGGCTCTGAGTGGTCCTGTAGTAAAGCTCTTGATGTTTGCATGTAAAAGGACCCTAGTCCCTCACTCTGTGCACATTTTGGGAAACACCACTTTAGACCTTTCCAAGATAAGAGCACCCCAACACATTCTTGTTTTAATTGTTCTAGGAAAAAGTTTTTTACACAACCATGTTTTCTCAATATTTGTTGAAAATAAGTTATCCTTCAAGCAGAAATAACATGACTTCTGATGAAGCATTTTAACAATGTTCAAAACAACACTAGGTAGCCTTAATAAACCCAATTCTAAATGAATGATGGGATGTTAGAGTAATAAAGACATAATACTGTGCTCTTGACAACCACTTGGTTTGTAGGCAGGAGTGCCACAGTAAGAAAAGTTATTATCACAGCCATGTATGGATCAGCTACCATAGAGTTTGAGATTTTGTTTATTTGCACAAATTGCATTTTATATATACTTCAGAAAGTCTGACACAGTATTTGGGCACATCTAAAATAGTTGACTTTTCAATAGCAGATGTAATATGTCCAATACAATAGCAATTTAATAAAATGAAATGGCCTGAGTTTATTACTTCATTGCAAGTAAATCAGTCATGAGTTTTCACTCTACAGCCATTTCTTACAGTCCCAAAGTGTTGAGTTAATAATAATTACCTCTAATAAGTATAGTTGCAGAATGGAATTATTATTTATTTTATGACTGAAATCAGTTATTTTCAACCACAGGTTGGATGCAATTGGTGTAGAACAATGGAATTTCCTTCTCCCAGAGAGGTGTACCAGAATCTCCTGGAGAGTTGTTCATTTGAAATGAATAATCAATATTTTATTTACAGATTTAATTTTAGTTACAATAATTAATCCTCTTTGAAGATGTAATCACAATGAAGAGGGTATGGGAATATCAATCCCTCAAGTGGAGACATGTGTTAGGAAAGGTAGAGAAACTTAAAGGACCATGTTTTCTAGAAACAGACTAAATACAGACAGGCTGTCTATTTCTTCACCACCCACAACACACATTTAGCTTCCTGAATGCCTATGCCCAAATGTCCCACTGGTCCGGACTTCCCCAATCTGAATGTAAGTGGGTGGAGTGTGAGTGTTCCAGGAAACAGCATCCTAGGAGCCCATTCTCTGACTCAAGCTTTCCCTAGATGAGCATCTGTCTCACTGTGTACTCCCAAAAAATACTGGCTTTGGCATCTGGGACCACCTGTCCTGTTCCTCTGACATTTCTCAAAGCCACAGCACCAGGACCAAATAGATTATAATTGCCTAGATGGACTGGGTTATAAGAACATCTCTAGCATGTTTGCCTGCCTCAAAATGCCATCATACTCATGTTTGTGCACATATTAACACATATGTATGTGTGTATACATCTACACTCATGTGTGCATGTACACACACACACACACACACACACACACACACACGCACACACATACCCTGTTGGCTGTCTTCATACTAACTAGCCCTGCCCTCCTAGCCACTGTTGATTGGACCAAGACTGCATAATTGACACACTTGGACCACTTTCTTTCTCCAAGGAATTTAGAATTGAGACTCAGAGGTATTGATTGTTGTATTGAGAGCTAAGATTGCAAACAAAGGAAAGGTTGGGCTGGGAATATCCTGTTTGACCATGAATGGCTGAAAAAGCAGAGAAAGTCATCCTGGAGAGAGAGAGAGAGAGAGAGAGAGAGAGAGGGAGAGAGAGAGAGAGAGAGAGAGAGAGAGAGAGAGAGAAGGAGAGAGAGAGTCAGAGAGAGAGAGAGACAGAGATAAGCAGAAAAAAAATGTTTAAGAGAGAGTACGGCCCTGGAGGGACACAGACGCCTTGCTGTGCTTTTGATGACATTTCAAGTCCCAGTTCAAGGCCTTCTGTATTCTGCCCTAATTTCCAGGTTTCTGAGACACCTCTGTATTTTTATAATCAAACTTTCGCAAATATTTTTGTTTTTAACCTACGATAGCTCATGTAATTTTCTGTTATTTACAATAAAAAAATCAGTCATTAAAAATTAAAATTTTAAATTATTTAGTATAATTTTTACCCTTTATCTTGTACAATACCAGTTTGATTGCATCTATGAGTATTTAATTCATATGCAAAATCACCAAAATTACTCAATTCATATTTTGTAGCTTTTACATGGATACCTATTTTATTCTTACCAGAACAGTGGAAATGCTCCATAAAACTAATATGTAACACAACATGTAAGATTACATGCAGCATATCATATTCTGAGGTTCCAAGGATTAAGACATAGACATCTTTGGGGATCCACTAACTGTTTAATACTGCCTGAGTACTTTGGCTGCTCCCCAAGGCTAACTTCAAATTCCTGGCATATAGTAATCTTAGGATAGTCAGACTTCCTACACAGTGGTCAGTTGGCTCTTAGAGTAAGCTTTACAAGTAGAAAAGCCTCAGAATGCAAGTATTTATCAAGCCGTTGCTAGAGTAGAGCCTGACAATGTCCCATTGGCCAAAGCAAGTCATATGCTGAAGTTCAGGGTCAATGTGAAAGGCACTACACAGAGAGAGAATAGAGGGAGGTGCAATTTATTCAGGGCCCCCATTGCAACAGTTATCACAATCACAATTAGATTTTTATTTCCAATAAGCTTTGCACATCTCACTGAAATATTCAAAATTATGAAAGAAGGAGCATTGTAAATAGTAGAAAATATTGGGTTGGCCAAAAAGTGATTGCGTTTTTTTTGTGAGTAAATGAAAGGCATTTTTTTAATGAAACATCAAAAATTTATTCAACAATGTATTGTCCATTTTGTTCAATTGTCTTTTTCCATTTTTCAGGCAACTCCATGATCCCACATTCAATAAAAATGTCTATCTTTTTTTGGCAAAAGCTGTTCCAAGAACAATTTGATATCTTCATCAAAGGTAAACATTTTATCATTCAAGTCATTTTTCAAAAAATGAAACAAATGGTAGTCTGATAGTGCAATGTCTGGTGAATATGATGGGTGTGGTAATAAATCTCATACAAGCTTCAACAACATTTGATGAGTGACCAAACTTGTATGTGGTCTAGCGTTATCACAGTGAAAAACAACACCTTTGTGATTCACCAATTCTGGATGCTTCTGTTTGATGGCATCATTTAATTTATCCAAATAACAACAGTACATATCTGAATTAATCATTTCGTTCCTGGGAAGCAGTTCAAAACACACTACCTTTGAAATCCCACCTTTCTTTGGATGGGAACACCTTGAATGGGCAACCGTTACCTTTGATGAAGATACCAAATTGTTTTTGGAAAAGATTTTTGCTAAAAAAGATAGAAAATTTTTTGAGCATAGAATCATGAAATTGAAAGATGGCAAAAGATAATTGGACAAAAAGCACAATACATTGTTGAATAAAGTTTTTTTTTTCTATTTAAAGAATGCCTTCTGTTTATTCACAAAAAAATGCAATTACTTTTTGGCCAACTCAATACCTATTAATTCAAGAAATCATTGTTCCTTTGAATGAAAATTTTCTTCAAGTGCTAGAAATACTTTATTGTATTGCTTTATATAAATTTTTCTACAAAGTCATGCACTTAACATTCTGTCCACTTCTGGTCTTAGATTTCACACCAAGGAAGATTGAGTGCTTACAGTAACACTTTAAGAGGAAACATGAGGGAGGCAGATGCTGAGAGAGTCTGAATTTGTGTCTCCATTTGGAACACAAAGAGAAAATATATATTTGGGAGGCAAAGAGAAAATTCAAGAAATGATATTTCCTTTGAAACAAAAGTGAGAATAGACATATTCTGATACCACTATTTGTGCATATAATACAAATTCCTTGAGCACCTCCTGTGTCTCAGGTCACTGCGCTGCTAAGCACTTGACTAGCCACTGATGGCTGCAGTAAGAAAAGTTCTTGATAATCCACAGAGAGTGTTAAGTGTATTATCACAGGCACTTGCACAGAGCTACAAAGAGCTACAAAGAGCAATTAACCCTGGATGCTATATTTAACAAACAATAATGGGCCGCACATGCCACTTTGTTTATGTATAGAGCAAGATGGCATGTCCCACTGTAGTCAGCTGGGATGGGACATCTCTGAACAGTTATAGTTGTCCATTGATAATTTTTGCCTAACTCAATTATCATTATGGTGATGCTAAGTAGTGATTTTTATATTCCTGTCATTCCTTCTAATTTTATTTGTGACCTTTTTATGATAAGAAAGAGCCTTGTCTTCTCTTGCATTTACACACACACATGCACACACACACACACACACACACACACACATATATATATATATATAATATTACCATGGTGTAAAATAATAGAAAATATATATATTGACTTCTGCCCCTGGTTCCTGGCACAGAGCTTCTTAAATCCTTGTTATTTCCTAAGTGATAAGAGCACTAGAAGCATCTTTTGTTCTAATATTTGTCTGTGATCCTGATTTCTGACACAGAGCTCCTAAATCTATTGGATTTTCTTCAGTGATAGGAGTGTCTTTTATTCTAATGAGATTCTTAGTAGGTGCCTGAACAGTTTTAGGTTGGAGGCTGGATACCAGAAATACCAAGTCATGATTAGAAGCTTGGAACTTTTAGCCCCACCTTACATCCTCTAGGAGAGAAGGGATGAAGATTGAGTTAATTATCAATCATGCCTATGTGATGAGGCCTTCATAAAAATCTCAGAAGTATGGAGTTCAGAGAGCTTCTAGGTTGGTGAATAAATGCATGTGCTGGGAGGGTGGCAAACATGACTTCACAGGACAGAAGCTCCTGCTCTCAGGACCCTATGTATCTCTTCACCTGGCTATTCTTTGTATCCTTTAAAATATTTTTGCACTAAGTTGGCAATAGTAAGTAAACAATTTCCCTGGATTCTTTGAGCCACTGTAGTAAATTATTGAATCTGAGGAAGGAGTCATGGGAACTTTCAATTTACAACTAAGTTGGACAGAAGTTGTTGATAACCTGGGTACTTACAGCTTGCAATTGGCATCTGAAATGGAAACAGTCTTGTGGAACTGAGCCCTTAACTGTGTTGTCTGTATTAACTCTAGGGTCAGAATTGAATGAATTTTAGGATACCCAGCTGATGTCAGAGAGTTGGTCAATGTGGATAAAACCCCATATATCAAGTGTCAGAAATATCCATGTAATAATAAAGAAAAACAAGGAGTTTTTCCTAGACACACAGACACATGGACACAGGGATTCTTATTTTATTTAGTGGATTGCAATCTTTTATTATCATTGTTTATCTTAAACTCAAGTTGTCTCAGATTAGCCAGTTGTAGTCCTATCAAGGCGTTTTTTTGTCCTTTTGATATGTCTCCATAGTTCTTTGAGCACCTTGTAGCTTTCCAGCATAATCAGATGTTCCAGGCTCATCTTGTACTTTCTCTGCCCCAACTCTGGAATCATTTATTTTCCTAAAAAGTCTAGATTTCTTTGTTGGAGATAAAAAGCAAATCTAGGCACAAGGTGTGCTAAATTGCTACTAAGTATCATTGTTTCTAGGCCATCTCACTGGACAGAGGTAGTAAATAGATATATTCATATACACACATATACATATATGTACACATAACAGAATTTCTGGAGAGTAGACATACATAGGAGAAAAAAATGACTGAGATAGGCAAACAAACAAACAAAAAAATGATGTGCACTTGCTAATCCCTGGAAACTAAATATCTTGGGCACATGGCAAGAAGGAATTAAATTTACAGATAGTATTACGGTTGCTAATCAGCTGACCTTGATATGGGGAGATAATTCTGGATTAACCAGGTGGGCCCAATGTAATCACAGGGGTCTTTAAAAGCAGATAGGGAGGCAGAAGAGAGAAGGCAGCATGAGAAACATTTAACCTGACATTGCTAGCTCTGAAGATGAAGGAATAGTCCCACCAGTCAAAGAAAGCAGGTTGTCTCTAGATGCTGGAAAAACAAGAAAATAGAATCTCTTCTAGAGCCTCCAGAGAGAAATACATCTGTGTCAACATTTTTATTTTAGCCCAGTGAAACCCATATCAGACTTCTAAACTATGTAACTGTAAGTTAATGTATGCTGCTTTAAGCCACTATTTGTGGTAATTTTTATTGTAACAGCCATAGAAAATTGATAGTGACAAAAGCTCTGTTGTCAAATCAGAATCTATAAAAACGTAAGTTACCTTTTGGCAAAGCAGAGAGAATCACAATTATTTTGACTTGAAAGAGCTTGACCTCAAGTTATTTGGAGAAATATTCAGTATTGTTTAGGACATGGAAACTGAGACCTATAATAATAGTGGATGCAATAAGAGACAATTTTATTTCTTTTTCATACAAAATCTAAGTACATAGAGAGCTCTCTCTGAGGAGCAATCAGGGTCCCAGAATCCTTCTGTCTTGTTGCCTCCTCATTCCCAGGATATTTCTGTCATTACAAGGTTCCAGACAGTTCACCACCATGTCCTCATTCCAGCCAGTGGACAGAAGAAAAAGTGGCAAGTATAACTCTTCCCTTTAAAAGTGTCCACACATCACTCCAATTCATATGTCATTGGCTACAACTAAGTCACATGGCACCCCTCCAAGTGAGTGAAGCGAGGTAGGTCTGTGCCAGCCTAAAATTATAATACTATTAAGATGGAAGAAGAGGGAAACAAATATGGTGGACAAGTAGCCATTGCTTTCATGCTGTGTAACTGGTACTACTCAGTTATATTGATTCATGCTTTTCATACATGTAAAAGAATATTGTTTCTGCCTTGTGTAACTCTTTCAAAGAGTATTAAGTTCAAGGCCATTTTTATTCTATGTGCTGATTCTTACCAAAAGTGGGAGAAAGGAGTGAATTAGCAGCACATAAGAATCATTTCATCTGCTGGTTTCTATATTTCAGTTTAGGTATCCTCTGGATATTTCAGGTCACTCTTGATAAGGATCTTTGAATCTCTAGGTTTCGATCCCTATCCCAAGCTCCTCCTGAGTCTCTTTTTCCAGCTTTCTAGCCACAGAGCCATCTGTGTGTCTTCCACAGTTCTCTTGCTGGCGACAGCCTGCCTGAAATGTACTTTAAACAGGAGCATCTCCTTCATCCTTCCTTTCATCACTTTTGCATTGCTTTTCTATTTGCTATTATAACAAATTACCACATATTTAGTGGCTTAAAACAACACAAATTTATTATGTTATAGTTGTCTAGGTTAGAAGTTCAACACAGGTCTTACTGGGCTAAAATCAACATGGGACCAAGCTTGCATTCATTTTGGAGTTTTTGGGAAAGAATATAGTCCCTTGCCTTCTCCAGCTCCTAGAGGTCATCTGCATTCCTTTGTTTATGGCTCCTTCCTCCATTTTCAAAGCCAGTAACTACAGGTAGAGTCCTCTATTGCATCTCTTTCATAGTCACATCTCCCTCTGACTTTCCACTTCTGCCTTCCTCTTCCTCTTCAAAGGGCAAATTACACTGCCCTGACCAGATAACCCAGAATAATCTCTTAAAGATCAGCTGATCACCTACCTTAATTCCATCTGCCACCTTAATTTCCTTTTGTTGTATAACCTAATGTATTTACAGATTTTAGAAACTAGGACATCTTTGGATGGCACATTATTCTGCCTACCACAACCTCCCTTTTCATTGTGGCTAAAAACAAAAATAAAAATCTCCTTTCCCTCTTCCGTGGAGTTTCCCCTGACCCCTACTACTAATTCACGTTATTATTCAGCTCAAGGAATAATACTTGGGAAACAAGCTTTCTACCAATTATTACCTTATTTTGCACTTAATTACTTGTTTATTTTAAGTTATTTTAAAAAGGAATGAGTCACCTGTACTAAACGACAGAGGCCAGGAAGGTTCGCACTGAATCCGGGCAGACCAAAGAAGAATCAAGGAGCCATAGGCAACTTCAACATAGCTTTTATTCCAGAAGCAGAGCAGCAACAATTGTAAACTTAGTGGCTTATAAAAAATAAGCATTTATTTTCCACAGTCCCAGAAACTGGGAAGTCCAAGATTAAGGCTCCAATAGATTTTGTATCTGTTGAGGGCCTGCTTCTTTATTGACAGTGCCTTCTCTCTGTGTCCTCACAAGGCATAGAGGTGAGAGAGTTCTCTGGAGTCTCTTTTATAGAGGAACTAATCCCATTCATGAGGACTCCACTCTCATTAACTAGCCACCTCCTAAAGTCCCCACCTCAAAGTGTGAAAGGGACCCCAAAAAATTGAAATTTACTTATAAAAAGTTGTATATTTATTCTTTTATTTAAAAAAATGTTTTTATTGATAGATTATTGGGGTGACATTGGTTATCAAGAGTTACATAGGTTTTGAGGTGCACAATTCTACAGTGCATCGTTTATTTGTTGCATTATATGTTCACCACCCAGTGTGAGTTCTCTTTCCATCACCATGTATTTGGCTCTCTCTCCCTCCTCTCCTGCCCTCTCCCTCTTCTCCTATCCCCTAGCCCCCATAACCCCAAAAAACCCTTAAACTATTGACTGTGCTCATGAGTTTTATTTTTTGTTGGTTTTTTCTTTGTTGCTTTTCAGTTTTATATTCCACAAATGAGTGAAGTCATAGTTTTTGCTTTTTTTCTGTCTGGCTTATTTCGCTAAGCATGATGATCTCTAGGTCCATCCATTTTGCTGCAAATGGCAGTATTTCATCTCTTCTTATAGCTGAGTAATATATCATTGTGTATATGTACCACAGCTTCTTTATGCAGTCATTCATCAAAGGGCACTTTGGTTGTTGCCATGTGTTGGCCACCATGAAAAATGCTGCAATGAACATTGGGGTACATATGTATTCACGGACTAAGGTTTTCAAGATTTTTGGGCAGATCCCCAGAACGGGGATTCCTGGGTCATATGGTAACTCCTTTCGCAATTTTCTGAGGAAACTCCACACTGTCTTCCATAGTGACTGTACCAATTTGCATTCCCACTAGCAGTGTGTGAGAGTTCCTTTCTCCACATCCTCTCCAGCACTTGTTATTTCTTGTTTTGTTTATAATAACCATTCTAACAGGTGTAAGGTGGTATCTCATTGTGGTTTTGATTTGCATTGCCCTAATAGTTAATGAGGTTGAACATTTTTTCATATGTCTGCTGGCCATTTGTATTTCTTCATGGGAAAAGTGTCTGTTTAGGTCTTCTGCCCACTTTTTAATTGGGTTGTTTTTTTTTTTTAAGTCGTATTAGTTCTTTATATATTTTACACATTAGACCCTTATCAGATGCATTGTTTGCAAATATTTTCTCCCATCCAGTTGGCTGTATCCTTGTTTCGTTGATGGTTTCTTTTGCTTTTTGGTTTGATATAGTCCCATTCATTTATTTTTGCTTTTACTTCCCTTGCCTTTGAGGTCAGGTTCATGAGGTCTTCCTTGAGTCCCTTCTTGTATCATCACATTGAGGATGCTTCAATATATGGATTTGGAGGGGACACAAACAATCTACAACATATGTGGTTCTTGAATAATGCATCTTCAAATGAGATTCGGGGATAAAAACCCCATGTACAATTTGCATGTGTGTGTGTATGTACGTGTACATCTTTCTGATAAGAGGATCTATAATTCATCAGATTTTCAACAGAATCCATGGTCCAAAAAAGGATAAGACTAACTAGTGTAAAAGGATGTTCCATTGCCAGAGAGTCAGCATCAGTTTTTACCATCCTGTGATGGAGACAGCTCTGAGAGCCAAAGGTAGTTCAGAAGTGATATCATTAATGATTTAAAATGTTCTAAATCAAGAATCATGTATGAAAAGTCTTCTTGATCGACCACTCATTAATAGACTTTTCAGCTGAACCAATGCTTTCTGTTTCATCTGTAAAAAACACTTGTCGCTCCCCATAGGTCATCACTCTCACACTTTTGGTCCCACCCTTCGAGGTGATTCATACCAAGATTTGTTGATGGGTCTTGTCCATCTGTTCATGCCAGGATATCATATTACTGTAACTTGGCTAAAAACATCAAAAATTATTAAATGTGAGCCTGAGAAGAAAGTTGCAAAGTTGAAATCTCTGCAAATTCTTAATTAAGGCAAAGTGATTTTTTAATAACTGTGAAAGTTTAAGAAAAATATGAAAAGAGTTCTACACTTTGATTGTATGACAAGTACCTTTTAGTTTCTGCTTCACTTCAAAGAAAAGGGTAAAGGTTGTAGAAGAGTGTGGTTTGTGTAAGCAGAGTGATACTCAAGAAAAAGGCTTTGTCCTTCATCAAAAGATCAGGGAATTATTGAAAATTTACATGTTTTGAGTTAAATAAAAGCTTAAAGCAATGTATGAATCATTTTTAAAGTTCCCACATCATAAAACTTTCTCCACTAACCAAATAACCATCAATCCCCATTGAATTAATTTAGACCAATTCTACTATATTGGGATTCCAGATAGGAGAAAAAAAATGGGTCCCAGGACTTACAATTTTAAAAGATGTTAGTACTAGTGTACTTTCACTGACTCAGAAAAGAAAATTAACAGATATTTTGAACTCTACAGATGTTTTCATGTTCAGGATCAATATATTCTTTATATAAGATTTAGACTTTCTATGTCAGTTTGAGTCCTCCAGGAAGCAGATGCTAAAATACGGTTAGATTTAGAAGAGATTTATTGAGGGAAATTTGTGTGGAGAAAATAAAAAGGGGGAATCAGAGTAGGTGAGGAGAGGCTTAGGCCAAGATATAGGTTTTACACCTGTAAAGGGAGAGAAGGAAGTAAGAACATTGGGTAGACGGAGCCATAGACTGCAGTGCAGCTCTTAAAAAGTCTAAACAAATGGGAGCTTTAGAATAAAGATTGCCCATAAGAGAAGTGTCATGTTAGGCTCAAATGACCCAGCTCTAGTACCCCCACTGAATGGAAAAAAAGTGGATTTATTGAAGAAACTTGTTTTTCTGTTAAGAACATGATTGACTTGGTCACCAGTTCAGTAGCATCCTGGGTACTGTAGAACAAGCCCCCAAGCTATGCTTTTCCCCCTTTTCCTTATGATGTGTTTCTAAATTCGAGCATTTCAGAGTGTGAATGTGGCAATTGATCCCAAAGATGTGGTAGCTGCAGCCTGTTGGTTAACGACACTCAACCACATGACTGGATTCTTTCTATTACAAAGTATGACCATGGGAAATAAACATCATTATCTAGGTAGGCTCAGACAAGTAGGGTATATGGGAGGTGGAGAAACTAATTATGTCCAACACCTTTTCCAGGAGACATTTGAAAATGACTCATCTTTCTTTATTTACCTGCATTAGAAATCTTGTGGCAAAAATAATTTCTCAGATTTAATTGTAAAGCTTGTGAAACCTTTGCTCAGGCATATAAATAAATTGCTTATTCAGTAAGCTAACTTTAAATTTAGCAAGTATTTAGTGAGCACATATTATGGCTGTGACACTGTTATAGAGGTATACAATGGTGGCCTGAGCAGACAAAGCCTCTCAGGGCTTATAGTGTAAAAGAGGGGAGAGACAATAAACCAATAAATCTATGGACAAGATAACAGTAAGGTTATGACTGGGCAGGGTGGCGGTCACAGGATTACAAAAAGCTACCTCTCTAATGGTAGGACATTTGAGGTAAAACCAAATTGAAAAAGGGGGATGAGAGTTAGAGGCAGAGTAAATAGTAAAGGCAGAAATTGTTAGGTTGGAGGGAATTTGAATCATTAGCAAAAGGATACAAACACCACTTGGAGACACAGGAGCCAGGTGATGTGGGGCTCAGGGGTTGTGGTCAGGAAGCTTGATTCTATTCCAAATGTGATGAAAGGCCTTGAAGGGTTCTAAGAAGGGTTGCCACATGACTAGATTTACATTTTATCTTTTATAGTTCCAGAATTTCTATACAAAAGGAGCTTGAAAGTGGTAAGATGCTTAAGAGGGTTTGTGAACATGGGGAAATGGGAGGTGGTGAAAAGCTGCATACAACTTTTCATAAAATTGAGAAAATGTTTATTGTGCCTACCAAAGAATGGAGAGGGGGGTTAAAGGTTACTATGAGGTGATTAAAATATCTCCAACTCAACTCACTCTCATCCCCAGGCATTATCACAGTATTTTTTTTAATCACCATGCCTGCTGTGTAGCAAATAGACATAGAGAAACAAAGGTAGATGCCTGGCAGCTAAGTGTGATGTTTGCTTCAGTGGGAGAGGTAAGATGGTAACAATTTGGATTAAGGAAGTAATGGGAATGGAGCAAAGTGGATTTATTGAAGAAATTTGGTTGTTTTTTGTTTGTTTGTTTGGTAAGGACATGATTGACTTGTTCACCAGTTCAGTAGCATCCTGGACATTGCAGAAGACTCCTTCAAACTATGCTCTTTCTCCTTTTCTTTATGGTGTGTTTCTGAATTCCCCTTTGCTTTATGGTGTGTAGCGGACACTGTCAACGATCTCTTCTGATCACCTTGATCCATTTTTATTATTCCCATGTGTCCATCTCCCTTCTGTGGTGTGCTTTTGCCATTAATGGCCTGCACTTGTGACTCTTCTCTACAGGACTGTCCTCCAGCTACTGAAGGGCTTTGCCCAAATACGACAGCTGGAAGTGCCTAGGACTTTCCATCCCTCTCACCTCTCGCTTCCCCATGCCTGATCAACCCTTAACCAATGAGTGATAGGTATGACAATATGAAAGCCTGTTCCCCTGGAAATATGAAAGCCCAGCCTCCTTGCCCTGAGTCGAGAGAACTCTGAGATATAGCTTATCCTCCGGAGCTCTCCACAAGATCAAGCGGAGGCTGCCATCCCTGGGACTCTGGTTCCGAACCCACCTCACTTGTCTTCTTCTCTGTCATTGGCTTACTTCTTCCATCTCCTTACTGGCTTCCTCTGGGAGCATTTTGTGAAAAATTCATTTGCACACAAATCCTTATCTCAGGGTCTACTTCTGGAAATCTTAATCTAAGATTTTGTTCCTTCCCATTGCTACCTCCTTACTCCAAGCCTCTACCATCTCTTAACTGTACCACTGCACCAAGCACAATCTACTTGTTTCCAAGATTTTTCTACCATAACTCTTATCATCCGAGGGTCACATGTGTGACTCTCTCCCATGGGCACCACTCCTAGGGTAGTCTTTTCTCTTCCACTCAAGAAAGCCCATTGTATAATTCATTGAGAGTATCATTATTACAGTTCTGCACAGGTTTATTTTTAATAAGCTAAAAATTCACAAATGTAAGCACTTTTTAGTAATAAAATATTTGCAACATAGCCTACAAATGCTCACTACACACCAGAATGGCTTGAAGGTGTGGTACAGAACCATATAAGACTTAGGATAAAACTACATAAGACAAATAGCTCATCTTACCCTAAACATAATCAACACAAAGGGAGCAGAGATAGACTACAATCCAAATATATTTTCTATTTCATTATAGAGATATTTTTATGAAAATAACAAGTAGAAATATTTAAGTATTAACTTGAACCATATGAAATCTCCATCAACATTTTCATATTGTTCAACCTAACACTAATTATGCACTTTGGTTGGGGATTTTATAGATTTTATACATATAAATAGATTTTAAAAGGCTCTGCCTCACTCTTAATTTTGGCCAGTTACCATCTTAAATACACTGCACACTATCTCAAACACACTTATCTGAAAATGTTCACTCCAGGGCTAAGTATTACAAATGAATCTCAGCCCTTTTCATAGACTCAAAGCTGCCTGGAAATTTCAGTGAGTCCTGGTCTTTCTTCACTCATTAGGTACCACCTCACTATTAACATCTTACTATTCACCTGGGAATAAGACTGTAAGGCATTTCTTAACATTCTCAGGGGTATATTAGACTCTCCTTGACCCCTTCCTTCTATCTATTTTGGCACAGCCCTTGTGAGATGAGCATTAGGCACAAGACAGAAAACCTAAGCATGAATTGAACTCCATCATATTCCGACTCTATGATCATAGACTTATTTTCTATTATAAACTACTTCCCAATTTGAATACACGTTGCTGTATTCTTTTAATTAATGGCTTCAATCTGCATTGTATTTCCTTCCTTCATTTTGAGAAAGAAAGAAGCTATTACCTTTCAACATGATTGATTTTCAAGTTATTTTTAATACTAAAAATAGAAACCAAAAAAGCAAGATAGACCAAAACTTTGCGTGCCTATCTTCAAGGCAATATATTCAAATAACTATATATTTATTTATGACTGCTGTAAAAACAGGTAGCTTTATGTATGGGTTGCATTCCCAATGTTTTACATAGCATTGTAATATTTGATCTCTCTCAGGAATCACCAACTCATTCCATACCTCAGTATCTCTAAAGTAAGGGGTAAATGTATCCCTACTCATTTTCCTTCAGGGGATTTGCTCTGTTGTAGTTGCTCAACTTGATTCAAGTGATGCTTTGAGTCAAGCTGCATTTTCTTTAACTGAAAAACCAAAGACAAACCACAGTTAACAATAGTCTTAAAAATAACATCACAAGTTTCTTTATTACAGGAAATGCATGCCAAATGTCATCTTGTATTTAAACTTGAAAAGTGGGCACAGTGTACGCAGATAATTACACCAGAAACTATTTAAGGAGGGCAGGTTTTCCGTGACTGGCATAAGTTGGCCTTAGAACTCCATCGGTTCCTGACTAAATTTCACATGCAACTATTAACATAGGTGCCATTGGTTAATATTATAGAAGCAAAAGTGATTGTCATGTAACCTTAAGATGTGAGTTGATCATTCAAATACCTCTGGCCTGACCACACATCCAGTGTGAATGAGGAGCAAAAATAAAGAACAAACTTGCAAGGGCTATGTCTCATGGTATTTTAATCCTTGGAACCAGAGACATGAATCTAATTTCAAGGCTCTTTGAACACAGAGGCCCTTCGACAATCCTTCCCACTTTCATGAAATGCACGCTAGCCAAATAGTGTAGGGGACATTAGAGCTAGCTACATAATTTGTGGGGCCCAGTGTAAAATGAAAATGGAGATCCCCTTGCTCACAATGCAGAGGAAAGACACCATTAAAGGTACTAAAATATAAAGCTTTTTTCTTTCTTTGCAGTTTCTCTCTTGCTTTGTCATGATCTTTTTCATTTAATGTCATTCTAAGAAAAATTTAAGAATTTAAATAATTAGCATGAATTTTCCATACATATTACATTGCATAATTCCAGTTATAAATGCAAATATAAGAATATTTAACTGATATGTGAAATTACCAAAATTACCCAATTCAGATTTCCTAACTCATGCATATATACGTGTGTGTGTGTGTGTGTGTGTGTGTGTGTGTGTGTATGTCATTCTTACCAGAAGATGGAAATACTGCACAAAACTAACTTAACTGTTTTTTTTCCCACATTATATGCATACATTCTATCAACATTCTTAATCTTTGGCTTTACAATGAGTAAGGAAGGACTAGAAGGCCTGTCTTATTTTTATCTTTTCTTCTAGCTCTTCATTTTCTGTGTGAGCAGTTAGCTAATACAGGAAAGTGACAGAAGTAAGAAAGAACATGATAGGGTTCTTTGTCATTTGTGTTTCTTAGAATGTCACTGCCTTCATTCTGCAATTGAAGCAAATTCTGGTTCAAATGGAAAGTGTTACCTCATAGGACTGTTGGATACCCTATTTACTCAGTTGTAGATAAAACACACTTTGAGTCTCTAAACTGTCTTGAGTCCACTGAAATTCTGTACTCATGAGGCATTACAAATACTATACACTAATGGGATGATAAGGTACATTGGACACTTAATCACTAATATCTTCTCTACTCACACTCATGCTGCATTGTTCCCTTAGGTTTCAGTAATAAAACACAGTATGAAGGTAAAATTATTAAAAATGTCAAAAAAGTGGCAGCAAGGCATTAAACCAAGATGCAAAACCTTTCTGAGTATGGGCCTCTGTGTTAACTACGAGATTGCACATTCTTGAAGCTGGCTCTGAAGGACATTTCTTTTCACACTTGAGCATTTATTGAGTGTGAGATGTGTGTGAAAAGGTAAATGAATGAGACAGAAAGATAGCATGTTATCCTTTCAGTCTTTGAGGATCTGTTTGGGTCATTGCTGTGTTCATGTTTCCAATAGAAGAACTACTTGCTTTGCTCCTAACATGATGCCTAAAGTGGTAAGAGAATATCTAGCACTCCTGGGACATGAATTATCTTCCAAATGGCAATCTCTTGAGACAAACAGAGAAAAATGCAAAATCTGTACAGCTGAGACTTAACACCAAACCTAAGAGCTTAACTTCACATTCACCATATATTAACCAGGAGGCTTATTGTAAACAGGCTACAGATAATAAGGTGACCAGGCACAGCTCCCAGTAGCTTGCTTAAACAGCAAATTAGTGAGCCCCTCTGAAAGACTTTTTTAACTTGAAGTAGTAGAGCAAACAATTTTTTTAGAATTTTATTTTATTTTTAATTGTAGTAAAATAGACAAAACATAAAATTTACCATCTGAACCATTTTTAAGAGTACAGCTTAGTAGTGTTAACTATATTCACATTGTTGTGCAAGCACCTCAAGAACTTTAAACAGCTTTTTATTTCCCTCCCCCAAGCCCTTGGCAACCATTATTCTTCTTTTTATTTCTATGAGTCTGACTGCTTTAGATACCTTATAGAAATAAGTGAAATTATACAGTATTTATCTTTTTGTGACTGGTTTATTTTGCTTAGTATAATATCCTCAAAGTTCATCCATGTTGTAGCATATGTCAGAATTATCTCCCTTTTTAAAGCTGAATAACATTCCATTGCATGGATAAACCACATTTTGTTTATCCAATCACCAATCAATTAACTTTTAGGTTAAATTTACCTCTTGGTTATTGTGAATGAAGCTTCTGTGAACATGGATATATATTAACTCTTCAAGACCCTGATTCCAATTCTTTTGGACACATACTTTAAAATGGAATTATTGGTGAAACAATTATTTTAAATCACAGTTATAGGTGCATGATCCCTTTGGGGAAATAGCATGATGTTTGAATTTGTCAGGGGATTACCATTGGTAGTTTGAGGGATAAGAGAGGTAATGTGAAATTATCAAGTTTGAATAACTATAAGTATATTCCATGTAGTTAGTTGTTTAACAGTGTGGCCTCCCCAACTGAATAGACAAAATCTCTGGCTCAAATAAGCATCAAGACAAACATTTTAACTAAAAACCTTTGGATTGAAACCAAGTGAAGCTAAAATAAGTACACTAAAGATGTGTAGAAGAAATACTCACTGACCATCCAATTGTTCTTGGAAACATAAAACTATTAAGACATTGTTTATAGGTTTGTAATGCAACACTTGGAGCAATGCAAAAGAACTCTCTGTGGCAAGATATCAATCTTCAGGCAAAGAACAATGTCCCCAGTGATTATTACCCAAACTCCCTGAAGTAACCTCATTGAAAATACCTCAGTGTTGAACACTAAGGCAGTCAACACCCTAGCAAGTTTCACCAGTGGGTTTTAGAATTATAGGACTTACAAGCTTATAATAATATTAGAGATCATCTAGTCCAACTCTCCTGATTATAAAAAGAAGAAACCAAGTCTCAGAGGGGTGAACGGACTCTCCCAGGACCACAAAGTTAGTTGGTAACAAAGGTAGGGCTAAATTTCTCAATTCTAGTGGTGAATCTATTAATATCCTCAAGGCCACCCTATAGCAGCAACTTCACAAGTTTCTGACAGTATAGATAAAATAGTTCAAACCTGAAAAGCCAAGAACTTCTTCATTATTTTCTGTAGCACTACCAAGCTATCAATAATGTTCAAGCACATTATCCCAATCCAAGAATGTAACAGATGCTTTTTTACAAGAATCATCAAAATGTGTGATGCTGAAGACAATTGACATCATAAAGGCAATAGTCAGTGCCTTAAATGGATATACAAATAATCTCCCAGCCCCTTTGGATTAATTTATGACATCAAGACTTCAGAAAGTTCTTGTTAAAATGGATATATATTCCCAAAGAGTGATTGTACATGAATTTGTTATGGACATTAACATGCTAGTGAGAATTCATTGGTTAAATTAATTAGTTGTTACTTTGTCAAACAAGATCTGGTATTGGGAGACTGGGACTCAGGACCCATACATTTTTTTGAGATTACAGAGAGGTTGGGGAGAAAAAGGGCAGCTAAGCCTGGGTGTAAAAGTGTGTGTGTGGGTGTCTGTTTGGGGCCCTGAGGAGGAGGAAACCATTGGACAGGGAAAGAAGAACACCTAAAAAGAAAGTATAAAAGTATCAAGGAAAAAGTTCACTTACCTAACAATTTTACCATAAATGGTTGCTAAGAATGCCACAGTTGGAATATAAATTTCCACATAACCTAAACTGTGTGCAGCATGAGATAATTATTGATCATCCAACAATCTCTTAAGACAAAAGGGTAGATGTGTAATGCAGGGCTTTAAAACTGGACTCCAAAGTATCTATGCTACCAATTGTAATATTTCTACTTGACAGAGAATAATAAAAACTTGACTGATATTGCAATCATGTTTCTATAAAAGGAAAGAAAGGGAAAATGTGATGGACAAAGCTTCTGCTAGTTTACCAATGATGGAGTCATCCAGTTTGAGGAAACAGTGCTTTCTGTGTTACTAGACAGTTGAGACCAATGGATATGTGAATAGACTCTTTTGTAATTGGTCAAGGTTAAGGCAGATTGAATATTTGTGTTTTTTTTAACCTTATCTTTATTTTTCCTGTATCTGTGTACTGCATGTTGATTCAGCATTAGAGACTGTGAAGGTTCAGATAAGCTCGGGAAAACCCCACAGGAGTGGTGGTTATTTTCCATTTTCTGGTGGTGTGTCTGTTTTGCAGTCAGTCATGCTGGGTGTCTAGTTTCCTTGACCCAACTCCTGGTACCCAGGAAATTCCAGAGATGCCAGGATCTTTGGGTTCAGTCACAGAGAAACCACACCTGATCAACATATTTGTGTGGGGCATTTGTCCCAGACAATTCTGAGGACATTTGGGAAGGGCAAAGTGTTTCATGGGAAGGTCCCAGAGGACTTTCTCCTCAGAGAAACTTAGAAGTCATAAGAAACTTCAACTAAAATTACTGTGATAAAAAGGTTCATAAGAGCAGATTCCTGGGCAATCTAGTATTCCTTCATTGCCTTATAGGACTTCTGCTATCCTCTGGTTAACTCTTTATTCTTTTCCTGCTCCTGTATCCAATCACTAATTTAACAGACACCTTACCTAACATAATGACAGATACCATTTTGATCACCATTCTAAGTGATTACCTATATTATCTCATTTATTTCCACTGTAACCTTTTTAGCTAAGTGCCATTATCATACCTTTTTTCAGAAGAGAAAAGTGAGACACAGAGAACTGAAATGAGTACCCCAAGTAACAGAACAAAGAGAGGTAAGACTCAGACCCAGAGCTGTAGAACTACGAAGTTCTTGGTCTTCACTATGTACTGTTTTGTCTCTGAAGCATCTTGCCTCCCTTGGGAAGTGAGGAGACCCCTTACTGTTCAACTTCATATCCCATTTTCCCAATCTTGCACTTTGGATGCTCAACAATGAAGCTTCCCCAGGAAGGGCTGAGCTTTCAGGGAAAAATCCTTTCCCATATACTCACTAAAAGTTAACAAGGCCCAGGCCCTTCTGCAGGCAACATTCTGCTCTGGGCCCAAAGTGTGGAGTCTGGCTGCCTGCTAAAGAGTTTCCATTCCCAAGGGGAGACTACCCAGGAGAGATGGCCATCTGGGAACAACCTTCTTGATGTTCCTTTGGCTACACATTTTGTTGATTTCCATGTGTGTGTGTGTGTGTGTGTGTGTGTGTGTGTGTGTGTGTGTATTTATGGGGTTTCTGTTTCTTTTCTGGCTTGGTTTGTAACTTTACTTCATTTCTGTTTATTTCTTATTATTTGGCCCAATACACTTGTTTTCATTTGATTTTTTTTTTCTCAGACTTCTGGCATATACAACCTGTAGCTCATTTTGCTGTATGATATGCCACCCTCTGTGTGTGTTTGTCTGAAGTCCTTGAAAAACTTAAACACCATGGAGGTGGAGGGGAAAGGGATTAGTCAAACACTTTGCCTTAAGCAAAGATCACTTTGCTAATGAAATATGTAGCCAATATTTAGATCATAATTTAGATGAACTCAACTGTTCAGTACTCTCATCTATAAAATAATGAAAGTTGCCATTGGAAATGTGGCATCAATAACTTTAAAGAGAAATAAAAATGTGAGGTGCTCTGACCCTTTTCCTTTGGTAATCCAGGGATAAGGCAGGGAAGGCTGAGTGATAACTAGCTCAGAACCTTAGAAACAAAGAGAGACTTAGCTCACAACCATGAAAAGTGGAGTGGGAAAGCTAGGATGGGGTAAGGGAAAGCATAACCAGGCAGGGGCACCCAGTCATTTCCCATAGAAAATCATCCCTTATGCTGAATAAAGCATATCTTGTCTGTGTATCCAACCTCTAACCCCAGATGAGGTTCCATGTTTGTTTGTTTGTTTTGTTTTTTTGTTTTTAAATCAAGGTGGTTTGTAGTCTTTTTGAACCTAATTATTGTCTGCACATATCCAAGAATGTGTTTGGGAGACTTCCATCAAAAAAGGTGAGATATGAAATAATGCTACAAATGGGAGTTCCCTGGTGGTGTAGTGGCTTAAGGCTTCGGCGCTGACACTGTCAATGCTGCGGCCTGCGTTCAATTCCCACCAGGGAACTACCCACATACAAAATGAAACAAAATAAATAAATAAAATAATGCTACAATCGACTCTTGTTTTAATGCTACAGAGAAAGAGAAGGAAAAGAGCCACATAATATGCTTCCTGGGTTACAGTGAGAAATATCTTCCAAATACTACAAAATTCACAGAAGAAAGGCCCAGTCAAATAGATTCTAAGTGTAATTAAATACATAGGACAGTGAATAGATTTACAACAGGATTACAGTATTCTTGTATTTATTTAAAAGTGTTGACAATTTCCTATGTCTTAAGGCTTTGGAGTCAATGAGGTTTGAGTTCAAATCCTGGCTGTACAACTTTACTAGCTGAGTAACAATGGGCATTCAGTATCTCATCTGAAAAATAGAAAGATAATGTCTATCATTTACAATCTCTATCAGCTCAACTGAAATAATGTCTATAAAGTGCTTAATACAATGCTGATATGTAGTAACATTTCAATAAATGGTTATTCTTCTTATATACATATTTTTCTAACACTGCATGTATTTCTTGTTAATATCTGTTGAGCTCCTTATGCTTACAGAATATCACCATAGGGAATCACGAATATTGTTTCAAGTATACTTACAGTAAATCTTGGAGAAAGTTGGCTTATTATTCAAATGATTTTATATTTATAGAAACTCTAATGAAGGCTGTCTTGGCCAAAATCAAATGGCAAAGCAAGGGACAAGAATCAAAGTTACAACTGAAAGATCTAGCAGCTCCTCTTTAACATTTCCCCCAAAAGTATAGTGGAGAGGACAGGAAGATATCCCAAGATCTGAAATAGCTAGATTTAAAGAGGGGAGAAGGACTAGAGAAAATGTTAAATCTGGAAGACAAAGGCAGGAAGAGCCTCTTACATGGGACTTTCCTCTTCCCTCTATCTTTTCCCCCAAAGAGTGTTTGTGTCCAAGATCTCATATAAAGTCTCTATGACCACTTCAGTTGGTGAGGTAAGAATGTGTGCTGCTATGACCTTCAGGGACTAAAGAATGTACACAACAAAAATAAGTCCATCCATACCAGTCACTTTTGTCAATATGTAATGGATGTTGTATGTTTATAGAGATCATAGAACAAAAATGTTCTATATATAATAATTGACAACTGCACTCGGGTACTAAAATAAACAAAAGTGCTAAAATTTATGAATAGTGCTCAATTTTGCTGGACATGACAATCAAGAATTTTGCAAATTCAGAAGCCAGGGTCCACTTGGAACTTAATTCTAGGTACAGGTTCTTATAGGCCACCCAGCTCTGCTCCACTCTATTTTTTGTGTCAGGAAGAAGAAAGGATTACCTCTGTTAGTTAAAATCATTGCAGTGGTAGATCTCAGATGTATTTGTGGGCCCATCTTCCCCCCTTTTTTTCCTGCTAATAGTTTCACTTTTCCTTGGTTTCTGCCCCTCCCTGACCCCATCTATGTGATTCTTTTGGTGCCATCCTTCATGATATCCCACCCATTTAGAGACAAGAGCACATAAGTAAGGCCTGGACATCCATTGTACCACTTCCCCCAGGATAAAGTGATTACTCAAGGGGTAGGTGCAAGCTCCCACTCAGGCTAATCTGTCATTCCCTTAGATTTTTCTAAATAAAGCTGAGAAGGAAGAGCTCTTTCCTTCTTTGCCCCAAGACTGTGAGGACGTAAACCTAAAACAGTTATTGCCAGGCTATTTCCAGATAGAAAAAGCTCATCTGTAATGTAAGACAATGGAATAGACACACAAAGAGAAGATATACCAGTGTCCTGATGGGGTTCAAGTGCTTGGTTCTAGGTATCCCTGGGGCCAGCTCACCCTTCCTGGGTCTTAAGCTGGTGTGAGTTGTGTTTCTGTCACTTGCAACCAAGAGTCCTGACTAAAAAGCAAAGAAATCTCAGTCAGGTATACTCAGGAAACAACAATTGATAAAACTAAAGGAATAATAAAAATCATACAACTAGTAGAAAAACTTTAGAGGAAGGACTATGGGGACTATAAGTCAAGCAATGCAAACAAGGGTGAAGAGTAGATTAGAGCTTTTGTCATATATCTAATCAATATTTCCCAGACTATAGAGCAGAGCTGAGCTTCTTAATGAGTCAGCAAATTTGGATCTTTTATTTCTGAATTGATCCATACACTTCCATATTTTTCAAAGTATTTCAGGGAGACCAGACACCTCTCATAGCTTATTAGGAACTATCTTTCAAGGGCTATAAGATGCAACTAGCACTAATGATGATGCTAATGATTCATATTTCCAGTTAGTCTCATGCAAGCTGTGTGTCATTATTTTAGCTCTCCAAATCATAGAGACTTCAGTTGTAATATTGAAGAATAAAAACACTGAATGTAACAGGTCAGTTGAGAATATTAAATTGGATCATAAATGTAAAGACCTGGTATGGTGAGTGACACATCAATAATGCAGTGACTCAATAATGCAGCTGTAATCATCATCATCATCATCATCATCATCATCATCATCATCATCATTATCAGCTTAATTAATAGAAGATGCTTATGGATTGATTCACTGAGGATGCACAGACACCAAATATTGAACTTTCATAATCAACTTTACATTTAAATTTAAACATGCCATTTTAATTATGTTTCATTAAATAAATACAGGAGCCCTCTGGTGGTCAAAACCACTTTTAGGACATGCCCAAAGCACTACCTTTATTTAAATATAAAAAGGAGTCACATGAGGATATTGCCATTTCCATCCCATTAAATAAACCAAAAGTAATGGGTTTATGTATGGTGTTATGGGCTAAGTTGTACACCCCTAAAATTTATATGTTGAAATCCTAAGCCCTAGTACCTCAGAATGTGAATGTATTTGGAGGTAGAGTCTTTACAAAGGTAATTAAGTTAAAATGGGGTCATTAGAGTGGCCCCTAATCCAATCTGACTGGTGTTCTTATAAAAAAAAAGGTCAGGACACAAGCATGCAAAGAGGGAAAACATATGAGGACAGAAAGAAAAGGCAGCCATCTGCAAGCCAAGGAGAGAGGCTTCCTTCAGAAGAAACCAACCCTGCTGACACCTTAATCTCATACTTACAGCTTCTAGAAAGAAAATAAATCTTTCCAATGGTAAAATAAATTTCTGTTGGTTAAGCCACCTGGTCTGTGTTACTTTGTTATGGCAGCCCTGGCAAATTAACCTATATGGATTGAGATTCCAGTCAATAGATGACAATAGTTTTCCTTTTAATGTAAATTGTGCCAATAAACATAACTTGTCTTCTCTGAGATCCATTTCAGTGTAACTTGGGTTGATGTATGCCATGAAACATGGCATTAAGTGAAGCATTTTTTCTGGGTTTAGGCCACATGAAATTTACCTTGTTTTGTGGCTAAATACTAGCTATTGAAAAGCAAGCCAAGAGGACCTATCAGAATACTGTGGATAGCTAGGTACAGCCTAAAAATGTCAATAAAAAATTATAGAAGTGTCATCTTCATTGACTAAGTCCAACACACGTAATAGATCTTAATCCTATAAATAATTACTATTTGTAATAAAATTTTCATAATTTGCTGTAGTTAAAGCTTAAATTGTTTTTCAAACTTTGTAAGAATCCTCAATGATAGTTTTCCACCTTATTTCTAATTTTAAAGATAAGGAAGTAAAAAATCAGAGAATATCAGTAAAGAAGTTTAATTGCAAAGATATAATGCAAACCTAGGCTTTTTTTACTCTATGTCTCATATTCCTTTCACTATTTCCTGCTGCCTCTTCACATTTTCCATTTTACATGAGCCCCAATTGCTGAGATCTTCTTAAAGCATCTTCATTAAATATGAGGTTTTTATTTTTCACACAAAGAGTGGTAGCCATTTGTTCTTGCATTTATGAATTGGACACATGAAGAAATAAGTACAAAACAAGGGAACTGGATACAAAAATGGATGTGAGATGCCCTTTCCAGAGCAACAAATTGATTAAAGATCTAAGAAGGTTTCTATACCAAGAAGGGAGATGAGAATAATTTAGGAATGTGTTCAACTTCATAATTTCATGTCATTCTGTGCAGTCAGTATTTAATGAGAATTGGTGTGATCTCTCCATGTTCACAGAAGTATACTTTGATTAAAGGAGGGAGTCTAGCATTCTTATTTCTTAGTTTGAAGCTTATCCCTTGAATGATTGACCCTCAGTTACATTTTAATGCAGAACATCTAAGACAGTGCAAATGAGAGTTGGTGAAAAAATTATTTAATTAGCAGAATTCAGCACTAGCAAAGTGTTCCCACATCAGATAATTAAATTCAAACATACAAAACTTCTGCATTAAAGGTAGTAAGGTTTTATTAATTTGGAGTCCTTTAATTTATGATGATTTAATCTAGGTCAGGCTGACTTTACCTCTACACTTTCTCTAAAGAAAGAATGTACTAAGGAAAATTCTGTAGTGTAAATAAATGAAAGCCTTTTCATCTTCTATAAGCAAAATATAGTTTTAAGAAAACTTGGCACATTCATTGCAAACCAATTAGATTTAACCCTGTATGTGAGCATACAGTGAGCTATGTGCTCAGTTTGTTCAATCAATCAGTGAATACACAAATGCAAATTATGCAGATTTTCTGCTTCTCAAAGGAGGCCCAAGAGTGTGTCTGCCCACCAGGACAGTGGTTTGCAGTGTGGTCCTCAGACCAGCAACATCATCATCACCTGAGAATTTTGTAGAAATGCTAATTCTTGGACCCCACCTCAAATCTACTGAATCTGAAACTCTGGGGATGGGAATGAGCCATCTGTGTTTTAACAAGCCCTGCAGGGGATTCCAATGTGCACTCAAGTGTAAGAACACTGCATAAGAAAACAGTTGTTTGTTAGATGTATGAATGTTCTTAATTACATTCAAATGAAATAGAACCGTCTTTCTTTATGAGTAGCCTGTTTTTTTAACTCTTTCATTAATTAAGAGACACTAGCTTCGCAAGGAGTCTGAATGGAGATGAGCCATAACTGGGTGTTTGTTTATAGTGAGACTAAGAAGCCAAACTGATGTCCACTGTCCTCACAGAGGAATGAAGTCTCAGCTTCTGGGCCTGGTGGGTCTCCTGCTGATGAAGCATATTAGAAATTGACCAGTATCTGGAGCTCTCAAATGGTTGCAATAATTTTCAAATCTATTTTTTCCTTTCTCTCATTTAAGTCATGTTTCAAATGAAATCCAATCCATATATTCCCTAATTTGCATTTAAAAGTCTCCAAATGTTATGTTGGTAGAAGATGAGTGAGTCCCCAAGAGACCTTTTGAACCTACTAAAACTTTTTCTTCAAAACAGGAAGTAGCACTTTACCCAGTGCAAAGTTTGGCTTGAAATTTGTACTTAGCTTTCTTAGCTGAAAAATTTGGAAAACACTTTAATTTTCAAAACGTATTTTCTCATTTTTCTCAACTTCATTAATCTCTATATTTAGCATCCTAAAGCACATACATTGTCTTTCCTTTTTCTCATATAAGCTAAATTATGAGAGCTCTAATCTTATTTTCATAATCATGTGGCTTGTCTTTTATGGTTATGGGATTATATAACTCTGTAAGTGTACTAGTTACACCTAAATTTAATTCATTTCATCAACCATTTATTATTGCCTATGCAAGGAAATAAGACTGCCTGTGGGGAGGGAGAAGATTAAAAATACATTTCAGAAATAAGTTGATCTCAGCTGAGGAAGGCCTGAATATTTGCTAAATTAAATATATTTTGATCACCTTTTGCTTCCCAAGCTGTTTGAGAATTAGATAATAGCCTCCATATTAGATTTCTGAAATTTACTGGTGATTCTAAATAATCTCTCTATATTTGGGAACAAGCAATTTAGTTGTCTGATGAAGAGGATGAGATGGAGAAGAACTGTGGTAAACTGCCTAAGTCAGGACAGAATAGAGTCAGCTATTTTGTGCCCAGATCCTCTATGTTACCACAGTACTTCGTACATAGCTCCATCTAACACTTACCCTCAAGGCAATTACTGATTTATAAGTCTACTTCTCTTATAAAGACTTGAGTTCCGTGAGGTCAGGGACTGTTCCTTTCTCAAGCAAGTCATGTGTAATTGCTCCAGATGCTTGATAAAGCATGTTTTTTCAACTGTTTCTCTTAGCTACTTTGCCATTTGATGCCTCATGGAGGGTTACAGAGATATTGTCAGTTTGGTATTATATGTATAGAAGAGGCACCCAGCCAGTACAGGGTAGGGCCTTTGCCATTGAAGGAAGCCAGAGTGGAAGAATAAAAGGGCAGAGTCTCTGGTAACCAGATGTGGAAGACAAAGAGCCTTGAGGAAATATGATGAACAATAGGGAAGGTAGAGATATGAACACCCTTCACCTTTCTCCTACCTCCATCCACTCCATCCTGAGTTAGTGTGCCACTATTCCAATCACTATTGCTGCAAAACATCACCCCCTAAAACTGGCTCAAAACAACAATCATTTTATTATCTGTCCTACTTTCTGCAAGTCAGGAATTCCAGAAGGGCTCTGTTGGGCTGTTCTGTTATGAAATTTTTGGTGCCGCTGCAATTAGACAATGACTTGAGCTAGAACAATAGAAGCCTGGAGCTGCCAGGACCAGACTGGCATCCCTCTTTCTCCTTGAAGTTTTATGGCTTCTTCACACTTTCATAGTCCCTCTATCTGGGCTGATCAGGGTTTCCTTAAAGCGTGGGGACTTCACGGTAGTCAGCCTGCTTCTATGGAGGCTCAGAACTGTGAGCATTAGTGTTGCGGTGTATAAGGTGGCAGTTGAGTTGCCTTTTATGACCTAACCTCAGAAGTCTCATAGTGATGCTTTGCCATACTTAATTTGTTGAAATTGTTCTAACAGTACACTCATTGTTATAGGGAGAAGACATAGTCCCTATGTCATGATGGGAGGAGTGTCAAAGCCACCTTGTACAAGAGCATGTGAGATGGGTGATACTGTTTCAGCCATTTGGGGGAATGCCAGGAAGAGAGCTAACAGCTCTGAGGACTCTTTATTTCCCACTAAAATTATTTCCTTATGAAACACCCCCATCCAATACATATAAACCATGCTTCTTATTTTTGTTGCATTTTTCTTTTTGTTTTACACTGAAAGTATATGGAACAACATTAATCTTAAATACTTTAGAATTTCTGCCCAATGCATGTGAATTGAGGTTTCATAAAACTTAAAAATACCACAGGCTCGATTGTTTACACACATTCCCAAGTAATTTTCTCAAAGAAATACTATTTCAAATTCTCTATTAGGAAAAAGTAAGTTAAAAGAAAATCAACATTGATGAGTAGTGCTGTACAAAAAGTGTGTGCTATAAGTAATTTTACCACAGAGGTAGTTTCCTGAGGAAACTGTGACTGGTAGTAAAGCTTAGTTATAAAATATTTTGAAATACAAGCCAAAATCTTGAGTGGGGAAGAATAATCTGCTATTACTAAAAAAAATAGTTGATTAATTAATAATAACCTTTTAAAAGATGTGATTAAAGTATGTATCTTTGCTTTCTTTAGTGTTTATCTTTTTTGAAAGTAATTTGTAGCATGTTTAATTGTAGCTAGGATGTACTAGCAATTAATTACTAACAAGTTCATTTACAATTTGTAGACAATTTTCTCCTTTAAAGGATTTTAGATTTCTTAATAAAGAATTACTGGATTTTTAAATTTCATTGCAAGTATTAAAGCAAGCAACATGTGACAATTGAGCTTGGTGAGATAATGACTATTATCCTTAATTAACTCACTATTAAAACCTGGTGTCATTCAATATATTTTACATATAAATTATTGCAAAGGTAAGATTCAAGCCATCACAGATTTGTACTTCAAAAAGAAATATAAATTACTCTTGTCTCTGTTTTCCACATTGGTGACCTATGTAATGAGCTACAGCAGTGAATTTCAAGAAACCATCCTCATTAACAGTAAGCTTAGAACAATTAATAACACTTTTAGGGTGAAGAACACATAACACAACAAGTAGATGATGTATTGTAGAATTGTACACCTGGAGGCTATGTAATTTTTACTAACCAAAGTCAGCCCAATAAATTTAACAATAAAAAGAAAAAAGTAAATAAAAAGAAAGTAAGAAAGGAAAAAAATGTTTTTAAAGAAGAGGGGGAAATCATTACCCAGGACTACATAGTTAAAATGTATAAACTTGTTGAAGCTTCACTCTAACTATAAATGTATTTGCAAGTAATTATCACTCATGGCACAAATAACTTTATCTCTACCTGAGTCAACATTAGTCATATTTGCAAAGCACTAAAGAAAATAAGCAAGTAGTAGATTTCTTATCCAAGAAAAGCATATTACTTAGTTACAAATAATTCCCAAATTCCCAAATGAATGAGTGGGTGGAGGCTGGTTCTGTACAGACCATGACTCAATTTCAGGAGATGTGGCAGGTGACCTGCCATCAGAAGGCCACCTTCTGATAAGCTGTGACTCAAGCTTCTTTTACTTCGCTGAAGGCCCATAATAATAAGTTGTATTATTGATATTGAAGTCTGAGGGCTATTACTATAGAATCTGCCCATGAATAGTACATGAAATACATCTTTTAATAAGCCACAGAAGGTTTCCAAAAGATCCTCTTCTAAGAGCTTCAGGTCTATAAGAGAAAGACCTCAAAATGGCCCATATCATCAGACTTTGAAACTCTAGATTAATATTCATTTAAAAAAACCTGTAGGAATGCAAATGCTGAAATAGCCTATAAACTGTCTGAGTATTATGATCACATGGTTTTTAGTACAAATGCATTCATCTTTCCCCTCCCTACCAAAACTTCTGGCTGTTTTGATGAATCCTATCAAATAATTATTGGAGACTCATTTTTCTAGATTAAACAGAAGGCAGGACCAACATTTACAAAGCTAAAGTTCAGAAGAACATCCATGTTTGACCTCTCACTTGTATAACATTCAGCCACTGTATTGCCTACAATTGTTGTGGACAAGGAACCAACCAAGGCAGGTGCTGGAGTGATGATAGTGTCTAGCTCTAGCTTCAGACTGGTAAAATGCAGGGCACAGACTCCTCACCCAAAGCATTTCTGCCCAGCTCAATTGTAATTGTTACAGCTGTTTCTCTGAAGTGTGTATGGGATGTAGTGCCTTAACTTCTCCTAGGAATGAGCTCCTCTGAATGAAGGAAATGTGTTATCTGCTTCCTATCTGATTATATGTTTATCAATGTATACCTACCTCTAACCTTGTCCACCTGTCAGTTCTGGATCAGCTCAAGGCACCCATTTGTTGTCCTAAGTTTAGGAACTCTGTCCCAATAATTTAAGAAAACCTAAATCAGTAACAGCCATCAAATTTCTAAGGAAAATATTTTGTAAGAAGCAAAATTTGTTAAGCACAGCAACTTAGTCTGTTTTTCTTTCCTTTCATTTCTCATCTAAAAATCTCCATTCACAACTAAGAGTGGACTATAGTAATACAAACTGACTACCTACTCACCACCATGTTTCTCCTTCAATTCTGTGGGTAACAATCCTCTGGGAAATTAAAGACTTTTCCTCTCTTGTTGCCAATAAAAATGCTCTGTAATCTTGAGAGTTCTACTATCAGTAGACAGTGACCATTAAACCCAGAAATATCCTCTTGTGTAGTAAAACACTTTACAAATGAGTCCAGTTATACTGTTCTGAATTGTTTATTAGCCATCCACTTTCAGCTTCCAAATTATACATTATTATTCTTTCTCAAATTTAGAAATTTTTTTAATACTTGCTTCAAGCCTCACTCATGAGGTATTCAAGGACATGAGAAGCTGAAGGTCTGTGAACCAACCACTCTCAGGCAAGCACCTTGATGGAACTCAAATGGACATGCTCTTCTTTAAAAATTGAATTCATAGGAAATCAGATTTAGAACTTGTGATTGGCATAGAGGTAAATATTGAAGGAAGGAATATGGCCATCCAGAACCTTTTACCTTTTGAAAACAAACAAACAAACAAGCCCTTAATCTGCCCATTATACCAAATTTACTTTTGTATAGGGAGCGTGGGGCTAGAATTGCATTTTTGAAAGAACTGAAAGAAATAGTGAAAAAGAATGGGAAAGGGGGCAGCTCTCAGAACTCTCTATTAGTTACAATTTTTTATACAATGCATACAAGATATGTGTGCATTTCTTACCACCACACCCTAGCCACATACATTATATTCATCAGTATCCACTGATTCCAATATCTTTTCTTGGCTTGGTTCACTCCCACTGACTTTCTGTTTCTGAAGTAGGTATGACCACATCTCTCACTTGTATTACTATCCTCATTCGTTTTTGTAAAATATATTTCCTGACCACTAACTTCTCCTTTGTCTCCTTAGGGAAAGCATTGAATCTGTTCTTTTTGGACTCTTCCATTGCTAGCAGGACAATGCTGAGGACAAAGGTATTTGAGACATGCATAAAGAACAAATAACAATGAACACATTTCTTACTTGCCATCAAAATTCTGAATCTGAATGCCCCAAAACACAAATAATAATTTTCTAAATGACACTTAAAACTTTCTATGGACATCTACAAAAAGTTTCTTAGGACTATATGTGCAGAGTGTAACACTTGCATATTTTTGCCTTTATTCAGTTTAATCCTACCCTAACTCTAATTTCAAATATGATATTTGATTCTATGCACTACTGTCAACATCTAGCAATCCTGAACCTCTGCAACAGGAAGACAAGGCACAGTCCCCTTGTGGTAGTATATTGATTATAGTAAGTGAACTTGGCAGTGTTTGCCAAGTACCCATTGTATTTTCTAGGGGTCATTCACAGACATTGCCGTATTATTATACTTCAGGAGGTAAAGGGAGCAGAGTTAGGTGTCTGCCTGACTCAACTTTGTCCCCCAAAAAGCATGTAAGTTTTTGTTTCCCCAAAAAATTTAAGTGCATTTCAGGGCTTTTCTCTCCACATTTACTAAGTTTTTATTGAAATCAATAGTTGAAAAATTAATACTACAAAGAGCTGGTTCTTTGACAAAGTCAACAAAATTGACAAAATGATGACTAGACTAGTCAAAGGACATAAGGAAAGTACACAAATATTCAATATTAGAAATGAAAGGGGAGAAATTACCACTGATATTACAGAAATACAAAGGATTATAGGAGAATATTATGAAGGGCTTTATGTCACTAAATTTAACAATCTAGAAGAAATGGACAATTTCCTAGAAATATATAGCCTGCCTAGACTGAACCAAGAAAAACTAAATACTGTATTTTCTGCACCATAAGGTGCACTGGATTATAAGGTGCAGTTTCAAATACGGGTTCTATTTCTTTACTTAACCCATACATAAGGTGCACTGTATTATAAGGTGCATGCTAAAACATACGGTCTACAAAAAAAGGTAACGGAAGCAAAACAGTGAGTTTAGTTTAACTTTATTCTACTATTTAACAATACACTCACATTATTTTTTAATCAATCTTCTCCTACAAATCCATGTCTCTTCACTGGTGCCATTTTCGGGGGTCCTTAGACAAACAAATGTTGTTTTGCAGCATACTGGTAGTATACCTACCGGAGGCGTGGCGGAGGTAAGCATACGTACTGTACGTATTACATAATGTTCTCTGATTTGTTTATCACTGCCACTGTATGTAGTGTACGTATTACATCCCTGTGTCAGTAGGAAATGGTCCAACAGTCAATCAAGCGGAGCCTTACCAAAGTCGCACAACATTTTTAAAGATTTTGGAACTCTGTGCACACATAAGGTTCACCATATTATCAGGCGCACGGCCAATTTTTGAGAAAATTTAAGGCTCTTAGGTGCACCTTATAGTGCGGAAAATACAGTAGACTAATCAATAGTAAAGAAATTGAAATGACTATCCACAAACTCCCTAGAAGCAAAAGACCTGGACCAGATGGTCTCACTAATGAATTCTATCAGGCATGCAAAGAATTAACACCTGTCCTCCTCAGAATCTTCCAAAAAATTGAAGATGAAGTAATACTTCCTAACTCATTCTATGAGGCCAGCCTTACTCTAATACCAAAGCCTTGTAAAGACAACATAAAAAAAGAAAACCATAGACCAATATCTTTGATAAACACAGACACAAAAATTCTAAACAAAATATTAGCAAATAGAATACAACAATGGGAGGAGGAGTGCAAGATGGCGACTGGAGAGGAGGTCCCTAAAGCCTCTCCCAGAAAACACAATTGAACTGGCACCCAGGAGCCAAGAAAAAGGACCCTGAGTGATAAAACAGCAGCTGAGAAATCCACATATCGCAAGTAAACACCTGAAGATTGTAGAGAAAGGGGTGAGCGGGAGAGAGGGGAGGGAGCAGCGACAGATTGCAACAGGACCTGATTGCGGCTGACTATCCGGGAGCAGCACAGTGCATAGGAGCGGGAAGGCCAAGAGGCAACAAGAGGAAAAGTCCTAGCAAAGTGGCAGAACAATGGGAGATCATAGGGGAACTGGGCTTGGGAGCTGTAAGTTGGAGCAGCGAGCTGCAGACAGAGCTTGGGAGCCAGCCTCTGGAACATTTGAGTGGTAGCAGGGCTGAGCTAGGACACTAAACTGCAGAAAGGACACCACGGCTTTTGGCTCCTGGGACCCACAGCACAGGCACACGTGTCTCCTGTGCAGGCCTGCGGTTCCTGTCCCAGTCCACTGTGGAGGTGAGCCGGCTGCCTTCCTACCGCCAGGTCAGACCCACAGTTTCGGACCTGTGCACACACCTGCTCATGCGCCCCTGGGTCCTAAAAGCAGTGTGAGCCCACAGACTCTGCCCCAACGTTTGGCCATGGAAGCAGGCCTGGGAAGAAAGGCGGATTTGATAGCATTCGCCCCAGCCAGCAGGAGCAGCCTCAGCTTACATCACTCAGCTTCCCTATAATAGGGCAGAAGGTGGAGCTGCCCTGGAGTGCCATTTGTTAGCCTCTCCCTTTTCTTACAGCCTTCCCAACCAACTAACTAACTACAGGAAGTGAAGGGACCACAATAGATGCGCACTGCCTCCAAACATAGCAGGAGACCAGAAATAAGAAATAAACAACCGCCCCCACTCTCCCAAAACTTGGCCCCCAGTGCCACCTCGTGTCTACCCTACATCAAGACACCACAAAAGTATCAATCTGGGATTCTGGGCACTACTACTGAACATAACGCCCTCATGTCAAAGAGGAAGAACCCAGAAGACAGGATGAATTCCTTAAAAACTAAAATTCCCCAGAAAGAACATGACATTTATCCAGAAGACAGCTTCTTAGACCTAGAAGATTCTGATCTAAGTGACAGAGAATTTAAAGTAGCCATTCTAAAGGCTCTGAGAGAAATGAAAACATACTGGCAGAACACCTTGGCTGAGATGAACGACATAAAAAAGGAATTCCGTGAACAAAAAGGACAATTTAACAAAGAAATTCAAAACATAAGGAAGAACGAGACGGAAATGTGAGAGATAAATAATAGAATAAAAGACCTGAGAAATGAAATAACTGCCATAGGAAACAGGGCCAAACAGATGGAGGAAAGAATTAGTGGTATCGAAGATCAGAACATAGAAACAGCTCAGAAAGAGGAAGAGAGGGAATATCAAACCAAAAGGATTGAAAGAACTCTGCAACAACTATCTGACTCCATGAAACAAAACAACATCAGGATAATAGGAATAGAAGAAGGGGCAGAGCATTCTACAGAGAGCATACTCAAACAAATAGTAGATGAGAACTTTCCAAACCTAAGAAAAGATCTGGAAGCCCAAGTTCAAAAAGAAAACAGGTCCCCTAGATATGTAGATGCTAACAGACCTTCTCCAAGATACATGATACTAAAGATGTCCAAAACTAAAAACAAAGAGACAATTCTCAAGACAGCCAGGAAAAAAAAAACTATACCCTTTAGAGGAAAACCCATCATGCTGGCATCAGATTTCTCAGCAGAAACTCTATAAGCCAGGAGGGAGTGGAATCAAATACTCAAAATATTAAGAGAGATAAGCTTACAGCCAAGAATAAATTATCCAGAAAAAGTATCTTTCAGATAAGAAGGTGGAATAAAGAACTTCTCAGACACACAGAAGCTGAGGGAATTTGCCAGGACAAGGCCAGCACTTCAAGAAATACTGAAGGGGGCTCTTCGACCTGAAACAAAACATCAGGAAAAGTGAAAAAAAGTTGGGGAAAGAAGAAAGAAACAAAAATAAAACAAAAACAAACAAAGGCATAAGTAATGGCCACAGGAAATCCTCACATATTGATCATCACTCTAAATGTTAATGGACTGAACTCACCAATAAAGAGACACAGAGTAGCAGGTTGGATAAAAAAACATAACCCATACATATGCTGTCCCCAAGAGACACACCTCAGCCATAAGGACAAACACAGACTCAGAGTAAAAGAATGGGAAACAATACTCCAAACAAATGGTAACCAGAGAAAAGCAGGAATTGCAATACTGATATTTAATGAAATAAACTTCAGGTTAAAAAAGATAGTAAAAGGCAAAGATGGACATTACAAAATGATAAAAGGCACAAAACAACAACAAGAAGACTTGACACTAATTAATATATATGCTACCGACCAGGCAGCACTCAAATATACAAAGAAACTACTAACAGATTTGAAAGGAGAAACTGATAAATACACAATCATTGTGCGAGACTCAAACACCTCACTAACAGCCATGAACAGATCATCCAAACAGAAAATAAATAAGGAAATATCAGCTCTAAATGACACATTACAGCAACTAGACATAATTGACATTTACAGGATACTTCATCCAGCAAAAAGAGACTACACTTTCTTTTCTAGTGCACATGGAACATTCTTAAGGATAGACCACATGCTGGGACACAAAAGTAGCCTCAGAAAATTCAAGAAGGTTGAAATCATACCAAGTATATTCTCAGACCACAAAGCTTTGAAATTGGAGATCAACTGTAAAAGGAAAGCAGAAAAAAACACATATACATGGAGGTTAAACAACAGCTTATTAAAAAAGGACTGGATAAAATAACAAATAAAAGATGAGATTAAAAAATATATAGAAACTAATGACAATGAAAATACAACATATCAGAATTATTGGGAAACAGCAAAAGCGTAATAAGAGGGAAATTTATATCACTATAAGGCCTATCTTAAGAAACAAGAAAATTCACAAGTAAATATCTTAACATCCCATCTCAAAGAACTAGAAAAACAGGAACAGACAAAACCCAAAGTCAGCAGACGGAAATAAATAATAAAAATTAAAGCAGAGCTAAACCAATTAGAGAACAGAAGGACAATAGCAAAAATTAATATTAGGAAGAGCTGGTTCTTTGAGAAAGTCAACAAAATCGACAAACCCCTGGCTAAACTAATCAAAGGATGAAAGGAAAGGACGCAAATATCCAAAATTAGAAATGAAAGGGGAGAAATTACCACTGACACCACAGAAATACAAAGGATTATAAGAAAATATTATGAAGGACTTTATGCCACTAAATTTAACAA